>JANSTX010029310.1:0-11914 GCA_027564355.1 Penthetria funebris | reverse complement strand
ATATTGTTTATAGATGTATATTCATGGTTGTAGATGCAGTGGATATGTTGGGATATGTTGCAAGTAGTAGTATATTATATTTTAACGAAAGAATTTTCAATTATTCATTTTGCATTGACATTGCAAATAGAAGATTATCATGCATACATTTTAGTTTAAAAATTAGATCACATATCCATATACAATATCGAATGCCTGTCCGAAATCGAGGTGAACGGCTATTATTAATACTTGATTGTAGATCAAAGTTATAGCCAAATCCACCATGCTTGAGCAGCAATTACCTACTATTGTCAGATTCTTTCCAGGTTTCAAAACTAAAGAATATTAGAATAGTAGGTCCACAATATTTTGCAAACTTTCTGGAATTATTTCGAGAAATAGGGAACTCGATGAATTCAATACAGATAAAATATAGTACAGTAGACCCAAGGATATCGGTGCTGGGGTGTCTGACACCCATACCAAAAAGAAGAATAAGATTTCGAGTCGGAAACATTATAATGATTAAACGTGGGAGACGCAAATATTATAATGATTAAGCTTGAGATTCTCCCAAAACGCAGAAGAAGAAGAAGCTATGTAATAAACGATACGATTGTATAGATTCCGCATCACAATTCTCTACCATTATTCTTTCGATTCTGCACCACAATTCTCTACCATTATTCTTTCTAAGTGCATTTAAAATTATAAACCAGTAGACAATCATAAATTTGGATTTCACCCAGAATCTATCACTTTCGATAACTCTTTTAAATAATATCTAAGATTTTTTTTTTAATATTTGAGTACACTAATTCAATAACGACAATATTAATGAAGCCTTGAAAGTCTCCACATCTTAAACATTATGATAAATACTATGACTCCCTGCCTCAAAGGATCCCAGGTATCATCAAACTTAAGAATAACTTTAGAAGACAATTTCATCGCGGAATCAGAAGCAATGCACCTGACACTAGCACTATTAAATCACAGCAACTGTCTTAATATCATGATCAGGAATCAAATAGGATCATACTTAAAAAAGCTTTGGCAAACTAGATTGAGTAACATTAGGCTTGATCACAACGTCAAACATAAAAATACGAATTATTGCCATAAATAACCCTGACATACCTGATACACAATTAAATATATTTGTGAAACACTTTGCCAATATTCATAAACAAAACATCTTATTAGTAATCCACAATGCACATCAGAAATTAATAGACTAATCACGGGTGAATTTTCTAGACCACAGAATAAACTATTAGACTTCTCAATTGACTGTGCCCGCCACCGATCCAAACATCAATTCGATTTTACGTACCAAATACCGTACACCTTACTTTACCGATCAACATAACTCAATGTAATTCCTAAAAGAAATTGATCTGCAGACTATAATAAAATCCATCAACAACAAGGGTCTCGATGGTTTCTATAACAGAGTCACCAGAATATATCAGCATATATATATTAGAAACTAGTGAAGTTTTTCGGTTGACATTTGATGTTATATTTATGAGTCTGGAAATTAATGTCGTAATGCGCCCTTGAAGCGTAAAGGTTATGATGATGATGATGAGATGATGATGAAAATGATGTAGTAAGAACAAAAATACAGCTAAGAAAAGAATCTTATTAATAGAAAACAGTAAAAAAATTAGTTTACTCATCTTTATTGACTGATTTTAAGGTTCAACATTTCCTCTGAAAATGCCGCCTTCATTCATAATTTCAATGCAAGCATAATAATGGGAAATCCTAAACACCGACAATCACATATTTCATATTTTGTAGTTCCATTATCTTCTCTTCAGTTAACTTTAACCAATAATATACTAAAATTATCTACTGTATTTATAGGTTTATAGTAAATATGCCGATTTCTCCACAAAAGCCTTATTAAAAATCATTGATCTCAAAATTTTGCACAAAAGCTAACAATAACTAACAAATGAAAGGGTTATCTTTTAACCCATCTGAAGAAAAGGATAAAATTTATGATTCAATTATTTATTTATAACGAGTACTCTCGTATGTTAAGTTGAAATTTTTCAAAATTGTTTCAAAAATTATGTACTCAGTAGTAAATTTGAAGTTGATCTCAATTTCCTTAATGAATATTCATGTTCTTTAATATTTTACAAGATTAATGACTTTAACTGCGAAAATTGCATCTGATAAAATTGATATGTAACATAAGACATAGTTCTGTTATAGAAATAATCCATCATCTCTGCATAAAAGAACTTTAAATGCTAAAGAAATCAGTCTAAATCAATAAAAAATGTAAGCAAAATAATCCGGAAACTGTTATGTCGTTAAGTGGTCTTAAATGAAAAGAGGTTTATGTCGGTCCTTCTGTTTCTAAATTAATTTATTCCACAAATTTCTGACCTTGTTATTATTGTTGTTTCCATGTTAACAATGCTTTAAACAATTGATAGCTAAGTAGTTATGGTCATCTTTCGTTCAAATACCTTTGATCTCATTTCCGATCGCAATTCCTGATGATTTTTTAAATTTCTCATTTCCTTTATGTGGTCACTTTTAAGCACCTTTTATTTACCACAGTAAATCATTAGCTTCATGTACCTGTTTCTGCACTGACAGCTGGTTGTGATGACTGATATCAAGTTTAAATTTTGATATTAACTGTCAGTGGATAAACGTCCAATGTTGTAAACAAAATGTCAACACTTGATATAAAATTTGAAAACAAACAATTTTTAAACTTACTTAGCTGATACTGTAAGGAAGATTATCGGATCAATACATTTCATTGATTCTACGGTTGAAAAAAACGAGCAGACTGCATATTAAGAACCTTTGCTGTAAGCAAGTCATTTGATATTGTCGATATAACTCGACCGCGACAAAAAAAATAGGCTACGGAAACTAAAATCACTACTCTATGAGATGGCATTAACACACTTTCAGCAGTTAATTGCACGATAATAATGCAAAGCATAGATATCACGATAATAATGCAAAGCATAGATATCAGAACGAATAATCACATCGAGATTCAAGAGTAGTGTTTAGTTTGTAACAATAAGTCAGATTTACTCACCTACAGAGCAGGCATCGTCTGATAATAAGGAGATTTTTTAGAATCAACTTTCACACTGCTTTGTTGGGATTAACAGATCGGAAATTGTCATATGCATGGGTGACGCCAATGCAAAGGTTGGCTCGAATAAAATGGGCTGGGAGTCTGCTATGAGCACACAGACGAAGTAGGTGATATGAACAATAATGGAGAACTTTTTGCGAAAATATGCAGTAATAACAACCTTGGTGGTACTATATTTGCACAAAAGAATACACAAATAAACGTGGATTTCACCGGACGGTCGTACTAGAAATTAAATTTACCACATAACAATTAGTAGAAGATGGAGAAATTCGCTGTTTGACGTTCGCAGCTGTAGAGGCGCGGATATCTTTAGTGACCACTGCTAGGTTATTAAACAGATTAAATTAGAACTAATGGTAAGCATGAGGAGACAACATAGAACTGCGAGAAGTATAAACGTTATTAAACTCGTAAAGAAGCAGTAAGACAACGGTTCGCAGGCGATTTGACTGGATCACAGTCGCAGACGCATTGGTGAAAATGTTTTGGGTTTCATTAATTATAAAAGGAAGGAATGGATTAGTGATGATACATAGAAACTAATAAAGAAGAGGAGAAACATCAAGAGTGCAATGAATAACAGCAATGCGATGGACGTACAAAGTCTGCAAACACAATATAGACAACTGTACAAACAGGTTGCTGCGAATTCAAACAATATGAGGGAGACTTATTATCTGACATGCAATCTAAGCGGGCGTTTCTTTAGAACAGAATCTCCAATTCAATCTAGAGACGGTTTGCGGATATCAAATAAGATTTAGCAAATGTAAAGATGGACTGAGTATTTTTGTGAGCTCCTGAATAGAAACGAAGTTCAGGTTGTTCAGTGTCCGGTTGATGAAAGACCGGCTACAATACGATTCAGAGATTCTGCTCCAAGTCGTAGTGAAATCATATCCGCATTAAAACACCCAAAGGGCGGTAAGGCGACCGTCGCCGATGACATATCACCATAAATGTTGAAAGTGGACTTGGATGGCCTTGCATCAGTATTTGGATTATTGGTGAAGTCTGCTTGTCTAATGATGTTCCAACCTTATGAATAGAAAGGTTGATAATTAAGTTGTCGAAAAAGCGTAACTTGAGTATGTGCGAGAGCTGATGTATTATCACCTTGCTGAATATGATAAACAAAGTTATAGCTATTATCCGTGCACGATGTTTGTTATGCGGTCGTCACAAATTTCAAAAAATCTAAAGTAGTGCATTTTTAAAACAAATTGTTTATCGATGCTATTGTATGACTGCGAAACTTGAAAGTTGTGTCACAAATTCAAGTTTTCGTTAATAAATGTCTCGGGCGTATACTAAAAATTGTCTTGGCCAAATAAAATATCAAATGAAAATTTGTGGAAACTGTCAGACATGGAGGCTGATGAACAAAATTGTCACTCGAAGAAAATAGAATTGGATAAAACACTGAGGCGGTATTGTAAAATACGCACTTGACTAGAATCTGCAGGCCATTAGAAGACCCAGTTGTCCAAAAACAACATTAAGGAGGTTGGTACCTGTGGAATGTGATGGAGTGAAGTAAAGGCGCTGGCCAGAAATTGTGAAAAACGGCGGTTGTTTGTTGTCGCCAAACTTTTAAATATTGTATAATATAAATACTTGTACAATCTACAATCCTTCCAATCAAAATTGAAAACTTCCATCAACATCAATTTGAAAATCAATTACAGTAGGTGAAAACCTATAATTGAAAAAATTACCTTTTGTCGTTTTACGACAAATAATATATTTTTGATGTTGTGATAGTGAACTTTTGAACCAAATTTTATATACTATTTTCAGTCTTGGCATTTAAAGAATATAAATGTAGGCTAAGAAATAAATATTTATTAAAATGATTATGGGAAGTACAAATTCGTCTCAATTAAAATTTGAATTTAAAAAATCCTTTATTACATAAGGGGTTTCTTATTTAAAATACTTATAGTATGTATGTTAAATTAAGCAAGTAAATTTTGACAATAGTTGAGAATACTGAGTTGAAAAAAGAACTGTAGAAACCAGAATATTATTAATGCGGGATTGGGTTAAGTTGGATGTAGGGGAGAAGCATTTAATGCAGACTTTTATATGTCGATTACGACGTCAGTAAGTTAAGGAAAAACCATGTTGACCAATATTTTGAGTTAGGACATGTACTAATTTGGTAGTGATGGGTTGCCTTATTCGATCTATTTTTTTAACAAGTTTCTATCGTTAGTCTTGCCACTCTCTGCATTTCACCGGTTCAAAATCAATTTGATCAACGGACAATTTTAAGCTGTGAGTTTCGGATTTACGCGTTACGTGATCTTTACTTTTATGTTAGTAATATTTGCAAATTTTAAACTGCCTCAAATATACTCGTAGTTTCTTTTTTTGGTTTACATATTTCTAAATACTGGTCAATGAAGTAGATATTTGCCAAGTTTTGTATGATGTTTTCTTACTACCGATATAGTTATATTGTTTTACTTATACACTAAAAAGTTTTCTTTTTAATATGCAAATAATTGCTTTTTTGTGGTTTTCTGTTTTGTTAATTGAATCTAAACGCGCCTTAACAAACTAGGAATTTATGCAGCACTAGAGATCATTTTATCGTTTCGACACTTTTAGATTAATGATACGACCTAAAAAAAATAAATCCACAGATAACTTGAGTTAATATTTATAAGGTTAATAATCGTCAAAATCCTCGTAGTTCATTTAATAAAAATGAATTGACAAAAACCTCAACATGTCGTTCATACAGAAACACGTTAAAATGATAAAATGATCTATATTGCTGATCGATATTAAAAACACGGCGTAATTTATTGAATATATTCAATTAAAAATTACGCCACGTAATTTAATGGAAAGCGTAAATGACAAATTATTCATCAAAATTACGCGACGTAATTTTTCTGCCGCGTGAAAAGTATCTGACAAAACCCCGCTTTATAGCTGGTTGAATCTGCATTTTCTATTGCTCTAAACTTTCGGTTATTTTAATTAAAATTTTCATGATATTAAAAGTTATGAGTAATTAACAAATATTTAAAAATCTTTGAAAATTATGAACACAATTCAAAAATGTGAAAGTAGTGTACATTTAAATAATTTAGTATTAATTAAAAACTAAAATTGAAGTTGTATTTTAATGAAAAATACGATTAACAAATACTTATTGAATTATAATTGAACAATATTATGATTAAATATGTGTAAAGAATGATCGTAAGACGACAAGTAATAAAGTAATAAAAACTAATACTAAATATAGTGATATAATATGAGTGGCCTAGGTCCAGCCGGTTGTTGGCTAGCCCATAAAGGTTTAGAATCCTGGTCAAGAATAGCTAAAGAACGTGTCGGTGCAGCAGTAAAAAAACCGGATCATATGAGTACAACACCACCATTATCGGATTCTATAAATGATTCCAATTCATCATCGATAGAGGTAAGCGAATAAATTAGCAATAATAAATTTCTAAATTATGTAAGTACTCATTTGTTATAATTGAATGAAAATGTGGGTGTACATATTTTAATTTTGGCATCATTAGATATACATTCTTTCATCATTATCATCATCTCAAAGTCTTCTAAGTCAATTCCATTTTCTTTGTATAATAATTGTGTCCATCGTCTCCAGATCACATAATCTCAGTAATAATCCTTAATAATAATATTTGACTAAAATATTCTTATAATGCGTCTAAGGCACCTATTGACGAAAATTTGTATTTGTAATAATACTCGTACTGGTCACTTACCAAGTCTAGCAGGTAATAGTAATCATAAATAATTTAAATTAAATATACGCAAATTAAATTTACGAGAAGTAAGTTGGAATGCCACACTTTTTAACATTCCGAATACCTGCTGTATATTTGTATGCATTATATGACATTCTTTCCTCACACATGCTCAAGTTACCCTTCTGCAGCACCTTGATTGTCAGCTCAGTTTTCCATTCGATCGGAATATCATCGAATGACCAAACTTCACTAATAATGGTATGTTATACAGATGCAATGTTGTACACCATTTCCGTTGCAATATTATGTCAGTGCCGAATGCATTTTTGCATTTTTGATTTTGAAATGTAGATGTTATTTCGTCTAGTACTTGGAGCAAATATGGGAAAGCATTTTGGACACAACACTTCGTGATATAATTAATACTTCAGTTTCGTCAAATATAGGTCAATAACTGCAACGTGATGTTTGTAGATCTTAATAAGACATTTGATAGAGTACCTAAAAATCTCGTGTAGCAAGGATTAATATCTCAAACTTTACTCATTCAACGTAAATGTAATTTGAATCAGGATTCTGCCTATTAATATTTAGAACTGTTATGCAATATATTCTGGTACAGTACAGGATTCTCTTTCATTGATCATATTATTTGCAGATGGTATAGTCTTATTAAGTGACAGAGAAATTGACCTGAAAAACAAATTCAATCAGTGAAATTCGGTTACAGTGGTCAACATGCTCAGCAATACTAAAACAGAATGTATGTATTTTCCATGTAGTAGCAATCGACCTATTCCTTTGCAAATGAGGATGAGCGTTCATTGCGTTTTGCCGTACCTAAAAAAACTTAAATTTTTTGGGTCACTTACTACATAAAGCATGTGATCGAAAAATTTCACTAAAATTAAAGAGAAAGTTTTATTAAATTAGATGTTTAATATTGAAACTGCAGGATTCTTTATGCATCAAAGGTATTTTTTCACATAGACAGAGTATTCGATATTGATTGAAATTTTTTTTTAATGACTGTCTTACCAATATTTTGTCAAGTATATTCTACAATTACCAAAATGCCTGATTTTGACGTAGTACGTTTAATTGCTCCCTTCCGTTTGGTTTGAGAATATCGGAGACCAAGCGTATGTCATTGATGGTAATATTAGTTACTTCTAGCAAAGAATTTATGATTCTTTTTTTGTCTAGTCTGTTAGTGTTGTAGAATCATGATCATCTCGGTCTAACGGCTTAGATCATAGATTTTGAAGTAAATTTTTGAAACTTATATCGATTTTTATTCGGTAATGACATTATTAAAGAAACATATTATATATTGTAGATCTGTGTACATGAATGTGTAAATATTTAATTAATGGTAAACTCTTCAAAACTACTCACGTTTCATCTTCATATAATTTCGATCAACAAAACGTGAAAGTGAAATCGAAGTTTTGGTTTTCATTTTAGATTGAAAACTTTATATTTATTTGATAAAATAGTACATCGTCTTCGATAAAATAAAAACTTTCAGCATAAATGTTCCTTATCGATTTTTTAACTATGACGTATTAAAGTTCTGAATACGATAAACACTTCAAGTGAAATAATTTGAATATGTCGTGTTTATTATATTCTTTTAAACTACGAAATTATTTTCATTAATTGAATAATATGTTAAATTAAAATATAGAAAATAAAATTATTTAATGTTCTGTGCAGTTGTGGGTATTCATTATTAATCATTTTAATTTCAGGATTGCAATGTATTACGAGAGTCACATGCAATTCAACCGCTTTCATCTGTACCAGCACAAACAATTAATACAGAACTTCTCAGAGGACCACTGGATTTTACACCGAGCCCTTTACATTCACACCTTCAACATCAAAGCAAATCCTTTCCGCCACGATTACAGCGAACTCCGTCAATATCTAGTCAAAGTAGTTTAGATAGCGCACAATCACGACAATCGGTAATTTTTTATTATAACATTATTTTTTAACAATAAATAGCTTTATGTTTTTTCAAAATAGCACTTATTCCATTCAGAAGTTGGTATGGCCAAAACATAAAATTGATGGAAAGAAGTAATTAGTTGATAAACCAATACTATACGGGCAATGGGACACCAGGAGAATATTTTGCGATTTTGATAGTATGAATCGTTAGCAATGTAATGATGGAGGATGATATGTCTTTCTTTTGATTCGTTAGAGAATTCTGTTTGATTTATATCCTCAAGAGTCATATGAAGCGTTTACACGTACCCAGAATTACTACAGAAAAGCAAAAATTATTTGTTTATGTTACATGTAAGATTATAGACAGTCGCAATTTGCAACCCAATTAAACGATTGAAAAGATTGAGATGAATGTGCATTCCATGTTCTGCAAGGATTAGTAAAGCGTTATATTAATGTCTTACTCTATACTGTTAACTCATTAATAATAATCATCATAAATCTTGTAACCTGAAATATTAACACATTCCACATTGCCGTGCTTATGATGTGACATATTAATGCTACTTAATTATTGGAAATCTAATTCGGTTCCAGAATCACATAACAATTGATATTATTTTGCAACTTTCTATGCTGTCCGTAAAACTTTCTCTTTCGCCACGGGTAAAGTTTTATTCGGGGTATTTAGGCCGGCTTGTTTATCGGCTTCTGAACTTTTATTACTACTTTATGATTTATGTGTTTATGATTCATTATATACTTTTACTCTGATTGTGGGTTATTGTTTTGATTTCGATTCGAGAATATTTTACTTATGCAAAAAAAAACCAGCAACTTTATGATATCCGTGTAAGAAATTAGTTGTTTTTCGATTCCATTTAATGACAGAACTTCTACTTCTGAGTGAATAAGAAATAGAATAAAAGGTTCTTGAACGGAGTTCGCAAACAAATTTAACAAAGAGGTCCAGGTACTCCAGTGAATCCTGACACAAAACCAACCTTGATTATAATCATTGTTCAACCTTGATTATACTCATTATACTTACAGGCCGATATTGACGCCATTTAAATAAAATAATACTATATTTAGTTATATTATCATTTTGTATGGCATGATATTTGATTATAGAAATAAATAATTGTTTATATAGGGTCATCGAGGATCATCACCACAAATTAGGGCATATGGTCCTGATGGTCGTAGTACATTACCCAGTGAACATTCGATTATTCATTGCTCAAGATCACCAAGTCCAATGAGAGCAATTAGTTTAGATGCAAGATGTTCATCGCCTGCATCAACTGATACCAGTGATCTCAGAACAACAAGTCCATCCCAATGTAGTTTATCTTCTTTAGCAAGTGGAAGTGCTTGCAGTAGTATTGTATGTCCATCATCAAAAATTGGACGTTGTTTATCGCCTTTACTTATACCCCCTAGAACTTCAGCAGGTAATTGATTTGATTTCATTTTTGCTATTTATATGCAATTTTATTCAATAAAACTCAAGGATTAGATCCTGGTTGTGGTCCTGCTAGTCCTTTAGGTGCTCTACAACCAGATCTTTATCAGAGACCAGAGGGACCTATATATTTAACAGCACCAGAATCAAGTTTAGCATTAGGTAGATTACATTTACGTGTAAAATACGATTCACGACTATTCGATCTAACAGTTCATCTTATTGAAGGTATAGTAATAATAAATATATATAGCAATGATTCATGTAAACATATAAATTATCTTGTATATGTTTTGTAGCTCATAATTTATGTCCAATTGAAGAAGGAGGCTTTAGGGATCCATATGTAAGATTAATGCTGTCACCCGAAGTTGACAATCGTAAACGTCAAACATCAATACATCGAGGTGAAACCCATCCATATTTCGATCAACATTTTAAATTTCCAGTTTCGAGAGATCAATTGCATGGTAAAGAACTGATTTTACAAGTCCTAGATTATGATCGTTATTCGCATAATGATATAATTGGTGAAGTTCGAATAAATGTCAACGAACTTGATATTTCAAAATCAGTTGAAGTATATATTATCAATATTTCATCAATTTTGCATTATACGATATATTGAAATTAATTTACAGATTTGGGGAGATATGATACGTGTAAAAAAGCCACCTGAAGATCGACCAGAACTCTTATTGTCATTAAACTATTTACCTCAAGCAGAGCGCCTAACTATTGTTGTTATGAAAGCTAAAAATTTGGATACAGTTCAGGAACCTTATTTAAAGGTATGTTTATATAAACAAAAGAACTTAATTACAAATATGGCACAAAATTAAGTTTTAGTAAATCTCACTCAAAGTTGATATGATGAACATGTTGAACCGCAAACATATTCATCATCTCAACTTTACACTACATAATTGGACAGTGTAGCTTTATGATGCTAAATTGGGGTAAATATAAATATGAAATGTCGACCAAAATAACCATATTTTCCGGTTTCAGAATGGAAAATATAGAATCGACTTTAGTATTCCAGTTCTGTACAATAAATCTAAAGAAATCAGTAGAATAGCGCTTAAGTCCCCATCTACCTTGGGTGCCGTATACTCTCTTTCAGACCCGATTACATATAACTTAATAACATATTCCGACGCAGTTAAATTTTAATGTGGGATCAAATTTTAAATGTATAGAAAACGAGTGTGATGACTGAATAAAACATAAAACATAACACGTACGTTTATGTTTTATGTTTTATTCAGTAGAATAGAACTAGAATAGGCACCTTGCTTCCTATAATCAGGTCACCGAAAAACATCTGAGCTACTTAATATTTGAACGAGAGTGTTTATCTTTTTTGTCAACCGAGTGAAAACAAGACAAACGTATAATTGGTTGCGCCAATCATTGTAGGCCCTGCAAATTGTTTAACTGATCACAACATTATATATAAATATTAATTAAAGAGAATTGCAAAATAGTTGATATCTCGTTCCTAGAATTTTCGCTTAAATTAGTGAATGTTACTATCAAATAACTTATTTTAATCAGAAAGGAGTAACAATTATATATGGGAGATACGCTAGGAAGTTATCTGAT
>JANSTX010029299.1:0-14481 GCA_027564355.1 Penthetria funebris | reverse complement strand
AATATTATATGTAACGTTCCTATGGCTAATTGCGGGTGAAATAGCTAATATGAACCGACCACTTAAAGTGTATATAATATTTGAAAAAAAAAAACAGTTCATTAAATTATAAAAGGACATCCGACCGATTGGGATAATATACGGGAATTTTAAAAATAACTCTCCGTAACGTATATTTTGTTGTGTATCTTTTGTATTCTTGTTTATTTTCGATTCACAATTTCATTTATTTTTTTTAATAATTATTTTATTGAGTCCATACAAAAAGATTAGATTATAATTTTGATATTTAAATTGGTTTACTAGTTGATAAACATTTATACAGGAGATAGTTAATTGTGTGTATAAGCATTCACTTAGTGCATTCTGATAAGATTAAGAAAAATTATATATACATACACAAATCATTAAATTGATAGTTTAATTGTAAATTAATTTTTTTTAAAATTTTAAATTTATGAACAAACGATAACTTAAAAGAATTTATTCATTTAAAAATAATTGCTTATTAAAATTATGGCAAATTTTGTTTCAAATAATGTTAAAGTATTACAAGAAATTAAAGTGCATACAAGTGATGTTACCTGTCTTGAATTTTATGGAAATAATTTATTAGTTACAGGTTCAAGGTATTACAAAAATTTTATATTTAATGGATTATAATGTGAAATATATGTATATTGCGTGTATGAAATGTGAACATATTATCTTCATAGCTAATGCTATTCATTGATTATTGATATAATTTTAATAGCAGTGTTTAATTTTCAAATCACAATATATGCACAATTTGATATTATACATATTTAATATGAATAATTAGTATTTATGGTATAGTATAAACTATGATTGAAATTTACCAACCGGAAAATATAGAATCAATTATGATTATCCAGTTATACATTTGAATATTTCAGTAGAGTGATGCATAAACCTCCAGCTACTATACTTACTGACAATTACTCTGTTGAGACCGTATAATGGTAAAAATGAATTTAGTAACCTGGATGATAGTCGACCATTCCTTTCGTCACCATATATATTACTATAGGTATGCTATTATATGTATAAATATAAATAAAATGTAGTTGCTAGTAGTCGATGCTAAGACAATTTCGAACATCCTTTATTGTAACATATATAGTATATAATGTATACAAGTTGTATTATGTAAACAATGACTGAACTATTTATTGTCGTGATATATTGATTGCTTGAATTTGGGATTAGGAAGTGAAATGTGAAATGAGAGAATGTTTCAGTAATGCATCTAAAAAAATAATACAAGATTGCTAAAATCAGTATGTATATTGAATTAGGGATGAGGAGATATACGAAAAATCACAGATGTTAGTTAATAAAATGATGTTATAAATGGAGTCGATCTAAGCAGATTTTAATAGTTCATTTCATCTCCACATTTGTGCACCACTAGTTGTCGTCAATTCAAATCATTAGACGACATGAATTCAAACAGGTTTAGAGTATATAATATATTTTTTGGGCAGACAAGAACAGTTTGGATTTAAATTTTATAATCACATAAAAGAAGGCCACAATATAATGTCACTTTAGTGAGTAAGTCATACGTGGGGCAATATGGAGCAATAAACATATATGAAGTTCGTGATCTCGATTGATGTGGCTATAGTTTGAAAGTATTTTGCACAGAATACATGACATTGTCCATAAAATACACATTTGGAAAGTCGCTAAGTACTATTTTTATAGATCAATTCACGATATTTTTCCGACATTATAAGCTAAGTGAACATCGGCAGCGTCTATTGATTATTAATAGTAATGAATCAAGATGTAGTTGTTGTCATACAATCTATCAAATTAATACAGGCAGTAGGAATTTAGGAACTAGGTGTTTTTTCAAAAATGGAGTGTAATCGAGAATATATAGTTGGTTTTTGATGTTAAGTTTGCCAACTGGTAAAATATTTAACCATTTAAACTATTGACAGCTGATAATTTATATCATCATCACTGTATTGAAATATTTAAATGTAGAACCGTTTATTATATTTGATCGTATATTTTCCTAATGATAAATCTCAATTATAGTTATTTGTATTGACATTTGATATGTTACATATACATTAACTTAAAATCGACCTTAAATTTAATTTCCTACGATAATGTAGATTTACTACTTTATAGCATTGCAACAAGTATATGCTGTACATAAATGATGAATTTTATCATTGATTGATATAACATAATTCCGGAAATAAGATTCCATGATATTCCGTTTGTTGAGATATAATAGTCTGTATTTAGCTTATTTTTTATGAAATAAACACCTGTCCTATGCGAAAGTATGACTAGTCTGTGAGTATTATACGATAAAATGTAACATTACTGGTAAAGAAAAGTACTTCTAAAACCTAGCTAGATGTTGATTTTTTGTTTTCCATATAATTTTTACTTTTTTTAAACTTAATATTTATGCAAAATTTTTGCAATTGCCAAAAGCAGTCACACTAACCAGAAATTATTGTTCAAAAATGATTCAATATAAGTGAAAATAAAGAACTTAATAATAATAATCTGTACTCAATACTATAATATTTGTTTATAAAATAATCCGATAAATTACTAGGCAGACTAATTTTTAAAAGAAAAAAAAAAATGCTGTTTTATGTGTGTTTAAATTAAAAAAGAGTAAGTTTTTCGATATAAATTTTGAATTCTATTTTATTACCAACCACAGTGATAAAACAGTAAGAGTATGGCGTTGGAATATTGGTAATGGATTTGTTGAAGAATCATTTTCACCATTATTAGGACATAAATATGGTGTAACATCAGTACGAGTTTCGCCACAGGTAAAATTTGTTGTTTTTTTTATAAGAATTTACTGAAACTTTTATTAATTCAGCTATTCAATAATATGCTTTAAGGGATCTAATAGATTCCTTAAATTAGTATTATATGTAGAAACAAAATAATTACACATATTTAGTAATTACTGATATTTAATACATTCCCGGAACTTTCGATAGCATAGTACAACTTAGAGAATGTATACAATTCATCTACAGTAAATAATCTACATCCTTACATAAAGGTACCTTCAATTTGAATAATATCACCTGTTAAACAATCAATTCCTACTACTGTTGGTATAAAACCAAAAAGAAAAGTAATTAAATGGTCGACCAGTATTTGTTTCAATGTTATATCCAAAATTAGGCATTTTAAAAAAAACCGTAGCTGATAAAAGTAGTCGATCGAAATAGAAATATTTTTATCCAATCATTCGATTCCTCATGCTATCTCTTGATTCTCAAAATTAATTGTTATTTTCCAGAAAGTATTTACTATATGGTTTTAAACGCTACACAATTAAATTATTAAGAATTGTTAGTAATTATATCACAAAAAACTAGCAAAACGTATAAACAAAACCACACCATTGCACACAAATGTCTACTAATTGTTGGCTATATATGCAGTTGATTATGTCAAATTTAAGTTCAATGCGCGAATTGTATTATATACAATATTATTTGTGATTGAACGTACTCCAGTCGCCCATTGAACTTAAATTACTATTACGCATGGCCACACTATTCCTTTTGACAGCTGTTTATTATATGTTTACATTATTTGTTATTATAAATTTAGTTGTATGTTGTTTGTTTTGTTACAAAATTTAAATTTTGTAGCCATATTTTAATGTTATATTACAAAAATACAGTTACATTATGCATTAATATTGTGAAAATATTAATGTTTGTCTAAATCATAGAGACAAATCAAAATATTTAAATTACAATATACACATCGTTGTTTGTGATCGTGTAGTATTGGAATTTATGCAGCAATATATTGTGTATTGTGTTTTAAGTGGTCTGTAAAAACAAGCTACACAAAATTTAATACTGAATTCAACAATATTTTCGGAATTTATTTTAAAAATAGGAGAAACATTAGAAGCATGTATTTTAAATGTAATTGAACTAAAACATTTATTTTCATCAACTGTTTATATTAGAATATAGAGTTATATATCACTTGATTAAACAAACAACAAAAAAAAAACAACAATAATTTACAAATTCAAAATTACACTTTAATAAAATACATTTAAATATTCAAATGGTGTAGGATACTGTTTTTCTATAATTCTAAATTGTAAAGCATATTTATTTCGTTCACTAAATATTTTCACATCATTGTAAAATTGTGCAAAATAAATGTATACATCTTTGACTTTAGCATAGGCTTCTAATTTCTTAAAATTATCAATAACTTTATTTAAAATAATTAAACATTCATTCATTTTCTCAATTTTATCATTTCTATTTTTTTGTGCAGCTATTAAACATTTAACAAATAAAAATAATGTTTTTGCATTATCATAAAGTCCACCATTCGATAAAACTGATTCCATACCAGTTTTTATTGTTTTTAATGCTTGTTGTGGCATACCAATTGTTAATAATACATAGGCAAAATGAATATCAATAATACCAGTTTCATACGATAAATATTTCTCTTTTGCTATAACCGATGCTTCATTTAATAAATTGACAACATCAAATGAACATATATCCTGTGAAAATAATATATTTGCTAAAAGAATCATTGAACGGACACGATTCGATGGTTCCAAATCATTTTGTATTAATAATTTTTGTAGCATTTTTTTGGCACATAAATTATTACGACGTGCAATATTCATACCGGCTCTCTGTAATATACTAATCGTTCTATTTAATGTATATAATTGACAACATGCTTTCGATGCACTATCCCATTTTGATTTATGTACACATTGTATTGTTGTTATATAATTTAAACAAATCATCCAATATTTTGTTAATGGATCACGTCGAAATCTTTCATGTGCATGTTGTATTATAACAGCACTTAATGTATATTCACCTTGAAGACATAACCATAATGCAATACAACATAATGAATGACAAATTGATTCACCATTTTCAATATTATCATTTTCTTTATTCGCATGTATACGTACCGAATGTAATAATAATTGACTACACAATGATGCTAAATCATTTTTACCGTAAAGAGTCCACATTGATGCCTTTTGTGCAATACTATATGCTGTTAAACTTAATAGTGAATGTTGTGAATTTATAATTTCACTACGCATCAGTAATTCAAATAATTTGGCTGGTAAAAAACCCGATTGTGCCGCCACATTTACAATAAATTGTACACTTAATGATAGTGCATGTACTAATGATAATTCGGCTGGACTTACTAAATTTTGTTCATGTAATTCAACATAACTTTTGTCCAATACAAATAGCCATGATTGTGCCAATTGTAAACATATATAATCACCAGATTCTTGGGCTAACATTATACATTCACGTAAACTTGCCAATGCCTCTTTATTATGATCAAATTGTGTATGCAGAATTGCTAAATTAAGGCTAGAATATTGAAAACCTCTAGTATCCGATAGTGTTAATGATGTTATTGTACTACGATCAAATGCTCTATGAAATGAATCTAGTGAATTGAAATAATCTCTAATTCGTAAATTATTCATATAACTTAATATATGTGCTTGTGTATACATTGGATTATCTTGAATAATTTCTTTAAGTTTTGATTGCATTTTAATTGGATTTAATGCATTTGTTTCATTACTTTCTAATAGATTACACTGTTGTGATATAAATAAATCTGCCTGTTTTACGGACCACTTGCCCAATTCAGTATTTCCATTAAAATTACCAATTACATTGAAATTTGTTGACTTTTTTGTTGTTGTTGCTGCAGTTGTTGTTGTTGGTGTTGTTGATGATAGTTCCTGTAGGTATTCATATTTTTTACCAAATGGTTTTGATGAGATTGCAACTGAACGCATACCTCGTTCAAAGTATACTTTCAATTTTTTATACAATTCCAACATTTCGGGAAATGATAATTTATCTAAAGCCAAAATTATTCTACGTATATACAAACCAATTATACCAAATTGATTTAAACCAATAGTATCTGAATCGGACATTAATTTATCAACAAATCTTATAATATCAAATAAAACATCAATACCCAATGTATATATCATTTCGACGGTTTTATCAAATGATTGCATATGTACATCATCATAAATAGATGCTAATGAATTGTATAAATCTTTATAGGGCATATCAGGAAATTGTATTAATTTCAATAAAAGTAAATAATATTGTCGACGAAATTTTGCCGTTTGTGGTGCCTGCCGCTTTATTTCCAAATGTTCTTTGATGAGAAATATCACCGTAATTTTATGTGGTGTTAAAACTTCGATTTTATTACTTGCTTTTGTTGGCCATAAATTGAAGCTATCGATTTCTTTCTTATTATTATCCATTTGTTTTTGTTTTTAAATTCTTTATTCAATAAACTTGATTAAATGTACACGAATAAAATGATTTTGTAAATAATGAAATAAATAACAAAAAAATAATTATTATAATTGACATTTAATTTGATAATGCAGTATTGTTGAGTTACCAGCGATGAAATTATTTATTTTCGAGTGAATGTTCGTATTATAACTTGAAATTATGCGGCAAAATTTAAAATTATATTGTCAGTATATAATTTTATAATTTATATAATTTATTAATTATAATTATTCACATTTATATATATTTTATGAGATTACTTAAAACATGCCAAACAAAACATGTTTTTAAATTTTGTCAGTTGTATCAGACGTACAGGAGAGAAAATAAATGATCTTTTTTACGGTAAAGAATCGTTGAATGTTTTACGGAAATTATAGAGACGTACGACCACATTAGTTGTTTATATCTTAATCCAGACCGTTTACTTGCATTACCTATATTATTTTATTATAATCTTGTGTCAGGGTAACCATTTATTTTCAATATCAGCAATAGGAAAGCATATTTTATATTTGATCTTGATCTTCCCAGAGTATTCTTGACTTCTTCAACAGAATTCTCACTTCTTATGTAGGCTTTACAGTTACACTTTTCGCTATAATTACTGAACTCTAGATATTTTCTGGCTGTATATAGCGACTAAGACAAACTTATTTATATTTTACATTACAAATGATGTAACATACGCACTCATATAATAACATTGTGTATCAAGAAGTTACAGTAAATCATAAAACTGACATTAATTATAGGGAGCAATATTAGCTTCAACTTCTGTCGACGGTTCAATTATTTTATGGGAATTATTAGATGGTAGTAAGACAATTTCTTTGACGCAAGAAAATGGAGAAGCAGTCAGATCATGTGCCTTTAGGTAATGGTTAATGTTGCCATATACTTAGCTTTATAAACTAATGAAACATGTTTTTAATTTAATTATATAGCCCAGATGGTAAAATAATTGTCAGTTCCGATGATAGCGGTACTGTCTGCGTCTGGGGTCAGAACAAAAATATTATAAGGTATATATTATTATAAATATAAGATTTTAAACATATTATGAAACAACAATGTTTTAACAAAATCTTCAAGACTTATTCGGTGTCATGAAGAAGCCGTTCACACTGTTGCCTTTTCATCAGATTCTACTATTTTATTAACAGCTTGTACATTAGGAAATGTTAGATTAATTTCTCTAGAAAACGAAGAAGATAATTCAACCATAGGAGGTATGGTATACATTAAATGTGCTATATCTATGTATATATGTGTATTATCATAATGTCTCAAATTCTATATAGCCCTAGATGCAGATTGTTCAATTGATGCAGCACACGATTTAGGTGTACTTTCTGCTGATTTTTGTAAATTAATTCATAGTGATCGTAAGTAAACATAGGAGTAAATCATTTTTGTTAATCTACTTTACATGATTAAAGTCATCATTTTAATCTATCTTTTATCTTCAAAGCTTCAGATTTTAATACTGCAATATATACAATAGCTACATGTGGCACAGATCATTTAATAAAAATATGGAGAATATTTTATGTAAAAGATTTTAAAAATTCAGGAAATAAATCAAGATTGGTAAAAAATACACCTCAGGTATTACAATTTATAAATCTATTAATTGTGGTAATTATTATTGAAAGGGGGTTATTCTTATTGATCGCTGTATACAATTTAATAGGTTTAATAGGTTTTTTGACAAAGTTAGACATAATTTAAAATTTTTAAATATAGTGAAATTGAATTATCATGTATATTGAGTGTATTTTTTGCCGTTGAGTGCACTAGTGCATGTAGACTATTGACATTTTTTTTTATATTCGTTTGAACATGGTACTCAGAATGTGCACTAATTTATTATAATCTGATATGTTGGAAAACAGTAAACTATCCTACAATTGCCAAGGACATACAAATAATTATTGCATAACAGCATTGAACACTAGTGTTTGTGATAAGTGACAGACAAGTGACTAAAGTAGTTGCCTACATTGCCGTATATCAGTCGTCTGGGATAAAACAATGTAAAGGTACTGACCACAAAACGTGGACAATGACTGTTGTTCTTTGATTCCCTATTCAGTCAAATGTGCATAATTATAATTATGTACATAATCTATAATCGTATATAGAAATGCAGAGGATGTAAACATTCTTTTTAAACCAGTTTTCTCTCTAGATATAAATTTCTGTGTTTGATCTTAATTACAAATACTAACAAAGAATTGAATCCTCTTTACATATAATACAACATCATATTTGCACATCACAAGTTTCTAATTAGCATCACTTGGAAATGGAATATTAATTTTATTTTTTCTACATTAGGAACATTTATCAGGTTCAGCAACAATTTATGCAACTGCTATGATGAATGCTGAATGTATAGTAGCAATTCCAGCTCACGGCAGTTCTGTAACTTGTATTCGGTAATTTATAATTTGATACAAAATTATACAATTAAACATTTACTTTTGTAACTTTAACATTTTTTTTTTTTGTAAATTTAGATTTAACAAACCAGGCACATTGTTAATATCATCTAGTCTTGATAAAACAATTAAATTCTGGGATTTACAAGGAAATTGTCTTAAGACTTTATCAGAGCATTCAAGATATGTAAATTGTATTAGTGTTAATAATGATACAACAATTGTCGCATCTGGATCAAATGATAAATCTGTAATAATATGGGATTTAACTGGTGTATTTACAATAGATTCACATTTAGCCGATGGACGTTCAATATTATTTAATTTGGTAACAAATCTGAAGGATATTCCTTTGGAATTTATATGCCCGATAACACATGAAATAATGAAAAATCCAGCAATAGCAGAAGGTAATGGTTATTATTCTAGTCTTGAAGCATTAACTAGTTAATTTCCATATAGTTGCTTAGAACTATCACTAAATAAGGTAACAGTCAACTAAAAACATTTAAATTGAAAGGTAATCTATAGTAGGGTATGGTTGGTTAATACCAACTTTGTTTGATAAATATTGCACAAAATAAGTTGTCAAATATGTCGAACATGGTGGCATTGAATTGTTAATTATTGATTTGATATTTGATTCTGCGAATCGATTTATATGTGAAGTAGGATCTTTTTATAGTCCTTTTTAAATAATTTTTCGTGTGAAATAAGGAAGAAGTCGATGATGATGAAGGATTGAAAGCAAATTTATATATTTTTACATTCTCAATATCTTAGTTTATTCTTCATAACATAGATATTCGATTCGACAAAAATTGAAGGTCTGGTTCTTTAATCTGTGTATAAGTTATACAAAACGGAAACATTAATGGTTTATTAACATCTCTATTTATAAGTTAATAATGAAATTTATTTTCATTTTTACAGATGGATTTTCATATGAATATGACGCAATATTACAGTGGTTTGAAAAAGGAAGACGTACTTCACCAATGACCAATGTTGAATTATCAAATACGGAATTAATGAAAAACAATCATTTACAGACAAAAATTGAAGACTTTTTGAAATCATTAGACTTTGATACATTTGATGTCACACCTGATTTATTAAATTAATGTAATCACATAATATATATACAGAACTAATTTAATGTATTTTCCTAATTAAGTTTCAATTAGCACTTTGTTTAACAATTTTCAATTTTTTATCCCCTGTTTACATTATCTTGTATATTTTATTTTAAATTAAATTAAAAATATAAATTTTCATAAATCAAACAAATCGGAAAATTTCATTGGTTAATTATATAACATTTGTAACAATTAATCAAAAAAAAACAAGTTTCATGCAGCATTTTTAGTTATGTTTAAGTAGCTTTGAATTGATGTACTATTTTCAGATAATCACACCTTAAAAAGTTGAACAGCACATTACTGTGATAGAAAATACAGTTGTGTCTTACTTGCATTGAATTTTACAAGATTTTCATACCAAAAGAAGTCAGCTTTGATAAAATACGCTATGTAAAAATATATCAAAATCTGTAGAATCTAACTATGATTAAAATACCATCAGAACTAGGTGCCATTTTAATAAAGTTGCTGATTATTGCGCCAACAAATGACCTCTTGCTGACCTTCAAACAGCCAGTATTTTATGCTTGAATTAACTGTCGAAATAATGTTTCGTGTGCTTCGTAATGATGTTGATTGCATTTTGGACCTCACCATATGTTTTTCGTTTGGTAGAATCATTATTGTAAAACGAATATGTATTCTTTTCATTTCTAATTGCGTTCATGCATTTTTAATGGGCCCACGTTAACAATAATTGTAATAAATTGATTGTACGAATTTAACCACAATATTAAATAATTGGAAGTATACAATGCAAAATTCTATTTGATAGATTTTATTTAACTGTCAATATACAGGCAGCATCTTTACCTCCAATCGGTTTCACCAGTAACTCGATCACGATACATGTGGTTGATGCTAAAAAGATGGTGTTCTTGTCGTTTTTGTTGACTGGTTGAAAAAAAACATATCTCAACAACAAACTAAGGTCTCACTCAATTGAAATATTCAAATGTATAAACGAATAATTATAATTGATCTTATATTTTCCTGTTGGTAATTATCAATTATAGATGTTAGGTTCACATTTAGTTATACATGTATATTAGAAGCGGCTAACAATATCGTAAAGCCCCCTCCCCATCAGATGTAAACGTTAAGATGTTTATGATACAGGTAATTACTTTCAAAAATTGTACTAAAAACTGTAATAATGCTTTTATTGCAGTTTACAAGTTATCCAGTTATGTTAATAGTTACGATATTATGCAATTTAATTAACTTATCAACGTGTAAAGTGTTTTTATGAACCTGTAATGGATATACTGCCAGTTAATTCAAATTAAGTGAAATTCAGGGATTTCTCAATGAAATCAATTTATTGCATATACGTACTTGCTAATTTATAGGCTGTTCTATTAGACATCTGTAGACCTAACTAACCAATAATACCGTGCGTTCTCATTTAAAATGAATGATAATTAATCATGTAGTGTGTAATAAAATTGGAGAAAAATTCATTTGCGTAATATGCTAATAAAAAGTAATTTTTATTATCTTTAATAAATATATATAATATTTAATACATTCATAATATAAAGTACACTGAAGAATGTAAACAACACCTCAAAACAATTAATGCAAACAAATTTATCTGTTGCCTCAGAGATTTAAAAAAAACTTAGATAGGTATATTTATAATCTTTATAATTACGAGGTTCACAAACAAAATGAATATTTGTTAAATATTTAATTAAATTGTGATATTTACATAAAAATATAAAATCATTGTGGAGCACAAGATTTGCTTTTTTGAAATAATTTCAAAAAGCAAGCTGGAATAGACGATGTATTCTTTTCCTGATAATGGTAACCATCGCTGCTTGACTTAATAATTAACATATATTTGTAAGTTGAAATATACTTGTGTCTAAATAAAAACTTTCAAGTTGTATATAATAAATGCATAGATTACATTTTAAGGCTCTGAAATGTAGAATTCGTTGAAAGTGACGAGGCACATCATACTGCACATGTATGTTGGATAGAATATATTATTTGATCAAGATTTTGATTTTTTTCTACCCTCTTTTTGTTCTAATTTCGTATAAATATAAAATTTTAACTTCTATAGTTATTGACTAAATAGGGCAATTGAATATATTAGTAGAAACCTCTACTCTGGGACATTTTTATATATTAGTTGTTTACTGCTTACAGATTTCACGGTTTTCAATAAATTTAAAATTTTTCCATATAATCTGCGAAACACATATAGATTCTGGATATATAGTGGCTGCAAATTAGCAACATACACAAAATTAATTATGCTTCCATTTCAATTTCTGTCACGTAACTTAATTACTAAAATTCAGAAATATTTCAGCTAGATTTTCAAATACGATGTTATGTAAAAACTTCTCGAATTTGCAATAGCATAACTTAATTTTTAAAATATTATTGCATTATATGTATGCAAATGAATGATGACTTCTTAAGCCTCGTGTCCACTATAGATTTTTTTTTGTAGAGATAGAGAAAACTTACGCGTAATGACGCATAGAGATGTCTATACAACCAGTATAGCTCTTCATAAGCACTAAATATCATATAAAAGTACATTTGAAAATATTCTGCACTTGATGAAATAATAATATGGTAATTTAATGAAAAATTACAATTTTCTACAATTTATAACTAATCATCGCTAGTATTGTCAAAATTTCTGTGACATAATTCAGCCTGCCAAAATGTGATATAGTGAAAATACTTAGGTTTTCAGAAAGCTTACCACTTGTTTGAAGTTACCACTTTTGTAGCAGTTTCATCTGAATATCTTAAGATTAAATCGATACTTAAATCTTAATGTATCTGTTCTCGCCTAAGGGCTCAAGAATCATAATATAATAGCATAGCACAAAGGTAAAATTACATTGGATTGGTATTTAAGTTAGAACACTAATTATAATGAGAAAGAATTATTAAATTTTGTGCACCAGTAGTTCGACAAACGTTAAAATGATAATTGATCATGTTATTCAATTCAACAATCCTTACAAGCTATGTTATAGCTTTCAAATTAATGAAAATAATTCACGGTCATTATCGTGGCACGCAGGAAAATCTACGTAATGTTGATGTACATTTAGATGTTAAATAGGGATGTATTTTGTCACCACTTTTGTTTTAACTCGTCTTAGATTGGGCTAGTTATGGCAAAAGTGAATAACAACCACAAGGTATGAGATCATATTGGTGAATAGGGCGGTACTTTGAAGTTATTTTGTCGTTTCTATTATGAATATAAGATAAAATGTGAACTCAAATAACTATAATTGAAAATTTAGCAACTCGAAACTATAGAATCAAATATAATTATTCGGTCATACACTTGAATATTTGAGTAGAGTGCTGCATACATTTCCATCTATATTGTGGGATGTTTTTTCAACAAGTACACACCCAAACACGATATTAATACCATATTTTTAGCCATTACTAACATATATCCCGTTCGAATTACCGGTGACGATGCGTGGAGATAAAAATGAGTGGCTTAACCTTCTTGATAATAGTGTTGGTCACTCCATTCTATGCCTAATTTATTCCTAATTTACTAAATAAAAAAAAATTCGTTATACATACGGTTTATTACATTATATAAATGTGATGCATAGTTTTTACATTTTTGGAAACAAATTTTATAATTGCTAATTTCTTTTGGTCTTCTGACATCCATAATTAGTGATGTAAATTCTGTGATGAATATTGTGACCGACTATAATATCTATTCAATAAACATTCGTATTTTACCTCCTAGTGATGTCGCCTGTAACGAGGTTTCTGATTATATTCGTAGTTTCAGAGTCCAATATATATGCTGATTATATGACATTATATAATCAATTATGTACAAATCACACTGTATTGTACTCGAAAACTTTTATTCTTAGTCATTGGAATCAAATAAATGATTATATTGTAAACTATTGGTGATGGAATTTATAATATTAACAAAATCTATTTTCCTTATCCTGATCATTATAATATTTTGATAAATTTGTATTAGGACAACATCATAAATTTTATATAAAATACTGTTTTTGTCCATTTTCAAATATCATTGAATTCAAATTAATAGCTTGCAATACATTTTTTTTTTTCGTTTTTCAACTGAAATATATGTGATCAATTCTAATGATCCTGTTGTAAATTAATTTAGAATGGTGCATACCTATACCTACCTAGTTTGTTGGTGAGATATTTTTTTCAGTCAATCTACAAAGACGAAATCAACATAATCTTTTCAGAGGCTTGATCACACGCGCAATCAAATATATCTTGATCAAAATACGAGTGACATGGCGTGTGGAGAAATAGATGGGTTGAGTAAACTTCGATGGTAATCATCAATTAGTCACCTATATGCTAATTTGTAACTTTAAAATATTTTATCAATTTTAAATAGTAATTTTATTATAAAGCTGATTGCTGTATTGCGAATAGTACATAAAGAGAGCAATTCCATGACAGTGAATTAATTCCCTACTGTCGACGGAT
>JANSTX010029288.1:0-14483 GCA_027564355.1 Penthetria funebris | reverse complement strand
TTCGGTTGATATTTGATTTTAAATCAATCTTGGGAATCGTTATTAAAATGTCTCCCTTTGCGTCTTGAGGCGTAAAGATAATGACGATGATCAAATAATCTATATAATTACTTATAATGTAGAGTATCTTGCACATTGGTAAGTTTATAGATGTTTTTGATACTTTTATTTAAATAATGGATTCGATTATCATCAGCATCACCAACAATTAGTTTTAAAAATCACTCTATCTTTGCGTACTCCATCAAACCATATTCTATCAAATCGTACTTAGATTAAATTGGACAGTTTGTCTGTTTTGTGTTGCGACCAATTGCATCCTTTTAACCTTGCAATTTTAGTCGTATTTGAAATGATGTGATAGTAAAAAACTACTTTGCCGGTACTTGATATAAGGAATTTTGTTGTTCAACTATTTAAATTGGCAACGTAAAGTCGTTTAACAGCGAAAAACTCAAGAATAGATGATATCATAAAGATAATAAATTAAATTACCTATCTACGGATAACTTTTTGTTCATTAATAAATTTCGCTTTCCGGAAATGTTATTAAAATTTCAATGAAAAAAATTGGTTTCAATTAATAATAGTGACGGTTTCTAACTGTTTTTGTTTCCTTTGAAACTTTTAATTAATTAACATATTCTTTATACTTTTTTTTAATATTTTTGAAAATTACGCTTTAAAATTAAGATTTAAATTTAATAGGTAAAAAAGTTATGCTAAATATTTTCTTATTTCTTTTATATATAGGAAAATGGGCAGTAGCGGTTACACATGCATAAGAAGAACCTTTTGTTGGCTGAATATATTAGTTTGGGTATGTATCCAATTTCTTTCTAATTAAAAGTTTTAAAAAATATTCTGCTTTTTACCCCTTATAAAATGTTACAATTTTGAACTTTCTTAATTTCATTTCTCGTAAATAAAAGAATGAGACTCCGTGATAGTCTCAACTGAAATAAATTTAATTAATAATGGAATTATTTCATAATGATTTTTTAAATTCTGAGTATATGGTATTTGCCGACTTCAAGTAGGCACTCGATAGTATGAATCGTCGTATGATGTAAACAATTCCAGAAAGTTATATGGAATACCATCTAAACTGATGAATATTCTGGGAATTTCAGGAATGTATTATGTTGATTACATAATACATTGATTATACTTGGACTAGATTATAATCAATGTAAACTTTAAACCTCATGATATCAGTTGGGGTCTAACCGTTCGACTTGGAAGATTTTGACTGATTTCGCTGACGACATTTATTTGCTATCGCAAACTGAGTCAGACATGAGAGCGAATTTGGAACGCTTTGTGAAATATAGCATACAGATCAATGTTTTAAAGCGATCAACAGCGATGAAATAGATAAAGTAGAGGTTTTTTTAATATTTGGGCAGTTTTTTTCACAATTGATGGTAGTGCTGAAACAAATATAAAGTTTCGAATCACAAAAATGTATTGGCAAATGTTCGATATGCTGAATAAAATATGACAGTCGTCACAAATTTTAATAAATCTAAAGTTGCACATTTCTAAAACAAATTTTTTATCGCTATGAATGCGAAATTTGGAAGATGACAAATTATATTATGACATAGGGCGTTAAATACAATATCAATCGAGAATCCCTAGAGACTGGCAGAATTTCCACAACTCTGTTAAATGTATTTGGATTCCCAAAATAAACTGCCATCATTGTATGGCTGTGAGAATTAAAAATTATGGTATTCATAAGTACCTAACATATTTTTTTTTTTGTCTAAATATTCTAACTAATGGGAATCCGTGAAAAAGGAAACTCTCGAGTCTGAATGCCATGTGCAAGATTAACATTTGGTTTTGACTCAAATACTAATAAATTTTATGTTAGATTTAAACCTGCAAATTAATATCATAATTCTGCTTATTGTTCCAATGCAGACTAATTAAAAACTATGTCATACAATAATCTATCGAATTAACATTTCTACCAGGCTGCCGTTAATACTTTTTTAATTGTGCTGATCTGATAGCTTGCTTTACAGAAAAAACGTTTGCTTACTGAAGATATTTGCAAAATTATGGGGTCGATTTTGATTCTGAAATTCATCACAGGATTACACTTTGGTGAAGTTGTAAGCAGAGCTGGTACGTCTACTGATAATAAGTGACTTAATTATATTATGCTCTACATTACAAAACGTAGTTTTAATTTTATGAATGGTTGCATTTACCAGAAAATTTTTTTTTGTTCGTTTACTAAAATTATATCTAATTTTAAATGCATATTCTTTTGTTCAAACATATGTTGCAACATGCATTTCATACAAAGGATTGAAAAACATGAAGTATTTATTATTATGCTTTGCGATGAATCTGAAATTAGTAAACAAATCACAAACTTTCAGTAACAGTTAAATTACATTCAAATGAAATTAAATTTTTTTTTTTTTTTTTTTTTTTGAGGAAGCCTAAACATCGAATAAAGCAAATTATTATTTTACATTTTAAATTCAAATTTCATTTTAAATGTTTATTTTACTTATATTTTAGAACAAACAACAATTTTGAAAATATGTTGTAATATATGCGAATGTGAAACAAAGTAGTAATATTCCCAAAGTTCATTGAACACCAAAAAGAAAATAAACATTAAAAAAAACAAAAGCGTATAAATGCAATTTACATAGAAATGACTTGAATGACTGATGGTTTAAAATTTATGCAATGTTGAAATAACATATAATTGCTTAAATTTACTGTATTCTGTCACATGAGCTAATTAAAATTACAGCAATTGACTGATTTTGTTATGCATTTATTATGGGAATTGTTTGTCAATATTATCTAATGTTTAGATCGAAGCGAAATACAAAACAATATAAACCTATCCTTAGGTTAACCATTCCAGTTTCAGTCGCATATTCAGCTCAATTTGAGCAATCTGTCATATGTCTTCGGCATTGCCAACATCTTCAAGTTGATTGTTCAGATCCTAAATCATACCATTTAATTGTTTGCTTTTTTATTTTATTATATTAACTAGACTAAGACGAGTTTAAGTTTACGATAAGGCTTTATAGAGCTTGATGAAATCAACGAAAAAAAAAAAATTCTGAACGAAAGTATTTTTATTAAATAAACTTTTGCAAGCACAATTTTCTCATACTTTAAATACTATTTATTTAAATTACTAAAAGCTTACAGATATCCTAATATGTTCTATTTAAAAATAAATAATCGGACAACCGAATGCTTTAGGATCTGAAAGCAAGTGCTTTAATATGTATAAGAATAAATAATTTCATACTAAGGTTTAAGTCTTTGGTTTAAATTTTTCAGCACCTATTAATGTAAATTTATGTTCATGAAAATTATTTCGATATTTTAATTTTATTTTGCAGATTTGTGGTTGTGCCTTTTTAGGTGCCGGTGTATGGTTACGACTGGCATATCAAGGTTATGCAACACTTTTGCCAGAACATGCAGGTCTCAGTGCCGATTCACTATTCATAACAATTGGAGTGCTTAGTTTTGTGGTGGCATTCTTTGGATGTTGTGGTTCCTGGTTTCAATCAAAATGCTTATTAATAACAGTAAATTTGAAAAAATTTAAATTATTTTTATTTATTTTGAATTTAATATTTATTCTACTTTTTTGTTTTTTTTTTTTTTTTTTCTATGTTTAAAATTAGTATTTTACATTAGTAGTTTTACTATTCCTCAGTGAATTTTTATTGGGATCATTGGTATTTATATTTCGTGGTGGTATTGGCCGAACATTAGCCAGTGAACTTAAATATGGCATTTATAAACATTATAATGCTTCAGATTTAGGTGGCATTGCTGCACCATCTGTTGCTGCACTTTGGGATAAATTACAAACAAATGTATGTAGAGATTTTTTGTTTTTTGTTAAAAAAATATATTAATTTTTATGAATTTGTTATATAAAATGATGACTAATTGTTTAGATGCATTGTTGTGGTGTATCATCATTTGAAGATTGGTATGATATAAGTTCATGGCCTGGTGAAAGATGGGTGCCCGAATCTTGTTGTAGACCCACATATAATCAAACCGTTATGGATATTGTTGAGGGTTCCGGTGAAGATACACCCGATGTGATAGATTGTGCAAAATCAATGGATCCAAATTTATGGTGGAGTAAAGGTTGTACTGATTCATTTCAAATGTTTCTTGTTCAACGTTTACATATTGTTGGTACAATTGGATTGATTATAGCATTTTTACAGGTAGGTTATGGAATTTTTTCATTTGCCAATTTCATTATATCTTTTTGTTTCGCTTTGCAGTTATTTGGATTGATTACTTCAATGTTATTATTTTGTACAATGAAACATAAGACTACGTCACATCAAACCTATAAATCTTATTCGCCAAATATTGAACCAAATAATAGACTTCGAGCAACGAATGGTAGTTATTTAGATGAATAAATAGTACCTTATTTTCATATATAGTCATCATTTATAAAACATATTTATTTTGTTTAAGTCTTATTTTAAGTGCCAAATTAGTAGATTTTAAATGATTGAAGATAAGAAAATAATTTTGCAAATAAAATTTTATAAGATTTTTAAAAATAGCCATGAACAGTAGAAAGTAGTATTATGATAAGAATCTCCATTTAATAACTCGAATTAATCATTCCAAATGTATTTTTAATTTATTGATTAGTAAAATTGTTACACATTTTCGATGTAATTTTTATTAGTTTCAAATTTTGCATTGCCAAATATATTTGTTGAAAAGAAATTACATTATAATAAAAATTATATAATTATTTATGAAAAATTAATATAATTATAGTGTTTTTTTAAAAAAAAAAATACACTCAAACTTACTGTATATTGAAATAATTAGAATATTCAAATAAAACTGAATAAATGAAGCAATCTGATAGTGGTCGCATTTAGGATTAGCAGTTCTTAAAGTTTAATCCATCAGCAACTAAAAATACACCCCAATGTCCCACTAGATACTACGTATTTTACCGTCTCTATCTCCAACCGTTTACGAGAAATTGCAAATTTTGTTTATGATGTAAAACGTTGGTACATTTCATGGGTTTATGGATTTGCATTAGGAAATCATAATTTTTAGAAGATGTATTTTATTAAAAATGCAAATATCTCGGCATCGGTTTTTGATAGAGTTTTCGTGTCTGAGGATGAAATATGTAGAAAGTCGTTGCGCATCTTTTGCAATTTAAAGCGATGTTGACATCATTGTAATAGCACGAAATTTTTAGGTTATTTAGACTATTTGTTGTTGCAGAATATCTGGCACTGTGTATGAAATGAAGTAGGCAGTACTACGTATTTTATCGTTTAGACCATGTATCTATCACCAACCGTTGACAAGAAATTGCAATTTTTGTTTTTAATGAAAAGCGTAGGTACATTTCATTGGTTTGTGGATTTGTATTAGGAAATCATAATCCTTAGAAGATGTATTTAATTTCAAATGCTTTAGTGTATGACCGATTTAATTGCTTTACTGCTCTTTTGTTGTTGTATTGCGGATTTATGAACAATGTAAGTACTTAGTTCACCTTTCTATTTTCTGAATTTGGAAAGAGTCATCCCTTATTGAAAACCAACGTAGGAGTTGAAGGACTCTGGATATTATCTCTCAATCAGATGCAGCATTGAATACAGTACGCCCAAAATAAATACCGATACATTGGGCTGAGTGAAGGTTAGATTAGTGGAAGGTTTTTATAAGAATGGAATTACTAATATGATAATAGTCATTACATTACAACAGCAAACAAATACTTGTTGATTATCTTTTCAGAATAATTTATTTACCTACATTAATCGTAATACTAGTAGTCACTTATAATTAGTTTAAAAGAAAAATATATACAATAAATGGACGTGCAAGTGCAATATATTTAATTAAATATTCATGGACTTGCAGACCAGTGATTCCAATCTTGTATTTCACCATAAAGTTCTAAACCTGGCGATTCACTTGCAATTATTTGACGTCCACCAAATAATGTATATTTTGGATCTAATTCACCAATAGTTACACCACATTGTAAGAAATCTTTGGCAGTTTGTAGGGCAGCAGCTGATGGTAACTCTTCTGCAAAATAAAAGTAACGTTCAGTTATTAAATATTTTATAAACGGCTATTGAGGTTCCAAATTTACCTGAAAAATCACCAATGAATCCTATACCAATTGATTTACTATTATATCCATATGTATGAGCACCGATCTTATGCCAACCAGCACCTTCATAGACTCGTCCATCATCACCAATTAGGAAACTGTTTTGAAATAATAAAAACATAATTAATCAAAAATATGCAATTACATATTTGGTCCACTAAGGTTTATATACAGTACTTGTAACCAATGTCATCAAAATCCAAACTGTTCATATGATAATCTTGTATATTTTTAATGATATTTGAACATTCTCTTTTTGTTGTGCATTTGCCCGTTACACTATGATGAATTATAACATGTTTAACTGGAAAAATTAAATAGCTTATTGATTTCGCTTGATTTCCACCCCAGAATCGTTTCATCACTACATTACATTGACTTCTTGGACCTGAAATTAAATAATATATGAAAAACATAAGATAGATATTGGGTTTTCTGGAATAATATTTGGTTTATCATAGAACCACACATTAAAATTGACTAATTATTTTCTAACATTTCGATTTGAATCTAACAGTGCATTAAGAACGTATTCCGCTCTGATTGCTTGCGAATATCTAACTGTTGCGTATTTGAATTCTAGTGTCTTATTTAATTGTATATTTGATTGATGGTCTGGGTGATAGGATTAACCACAAAATGAAATAAATTCCTGTTCAAGAGTGGTGGCAATATCTCCCGCATGGTGAGCGCCAAAAAATGACATATTGAAAGTAAAATCTGTTCGAACACGTGACTAAAATTTTTAAAAACTACAAAGGGATTTAAGGATTGAAGTGTTAAAAATGTGATATTCTTGGGTTAAGCAAGATGCTTTATTATTGCTAAGTATCTTTGCATTGCAGCTCGATTGTAATACGCTGCAATTTCAAAAACCTTGAAGGATATTTACATCTGACAAGAACAGCGTGTCAAATGATGTTCAACAGATAGAAATAAGAATAGGGAACTTTTGCGAACTTCTGAATAGATCTGACGTTCAAGTGCCACAGTTCAGTTGAACAAAGATCGATTAGAAAACGATTCAGAAATTCTTCTAGACGTAATAGTGAAATGAAATTTGCATTACAAGATATTGAGTTCGATAATGTAGTTGGCGTCGATAACACATAACTCGAAATAGTGAACGTAAACCTAAATGGATAATACATCAATATTAGTAATCAAGTAGCCGAAAAAAGTGTGTGATAACTAACGTGATATCACCTTGATGGATACCAAAAAATAAGATTATAGTTACTTTTGTGCACCAAAGGATCGATTCAGTTAAGAACCGGAACCATATCAATATAGAACCGGGTCCATATAATTAAGTTAAGAATTCTTATAATCGCTTGAATGGAAAACAAAATTTCATGTTATTTGTCGACTATAAGCAGACATTAGATAGTATTGATCGTGGTATGCTGTGACAATATTAGAAAGTTATATAATGCCGTTTAAGCCAATGGCGAATTAGAATACTTCCATTATTGTGAATGTTAAATAGAATCTGATTGTCGAGGTAAATTTTTAAAAGAAATTATAAGTTGTGCAACTAAAGTCAAGCTTTTATCGTTTAGTGCCTCAGGAGGATACTTAAAATTTTCAATAGTCAACAAGACATCAATCTAAAATTTGTGAAAAATTGCTGATATGGGGGCGATGAATAGGATTTTCAATAGAGTAAAATGACTTTACTTCACACAGTGTAATAGACGATCCGGTCGTTCTAGAAACAGTTGACCCTCATTAAGGATTCTAATATCAGTGTTAGGAGATGCAGATACTTTCCAAAACTCTTCGACACTAACAGTTATTCGTTGACGCACTATGTGCGCCTATAAAGTAATCGTCATTCAAACACATTTCAAGCAAACTTGTTCAATTTATTGTAAATATAATGAATCTTATTTATAATTTTAATATAAAACCTAATTAATTAATGGGTATTTCACATAATTAATATAATATAATCAGTATTTCCAGTAACTAAGGTCAAATAATAACATGAAGATAATGTAATCGTTAAAATTGCAACATCATTTAAACTGAAAATCAGGAATTCGATTGTTGAATCATAAAAAATTATAAACAAATTATAATCCATTATATTACAATTGTCACATTTGACCATTTAATATTCAGCGGTAACGTATTAACATCTTAAAAATCAAGTGAAAGTCAAGAAATTTAGATGTATGTCGTCATTCTTCCAGATTTGGTGCGTAGATGCAAAAAACCAGGTAAAAAATGTTCCATTATTATCCTAATTTTTATTTCACAATGAAGCATTGACTGTTAACAACATGTGCTTCATAATTTAAGCGTACATCCTAACGAGTGTTACAAGTATTGGGTAAATTACTAAAAATCTCCACTGGACAATTGTCATGAAAATATCTATTGAAGAGTGTATGCAGCTCCATATTGCGCCTATGCTGAAGAGAATCATCTTATTTACCGGTGATTTGTTCATCACCTATAAGTCGAAAAGTTCGCCTTTTGAATTTTGTCGAGAAAGTCAAGGGTGATCACTGGAAACTCAGCCCATAGATGCTAGTCGCGCTTTATTAGAGGCCCTATTTATGAATTATATATACAGGCAATAAGTTCGGGATTATAATATTTTTGATTGCGATGCAGAAATCTATGCCGTTTGGCCGCATTTTGGGTCACACATGTGATTATTTCATAGTAGTTTTGAATTGATATACGTTCCGATAGAATCAAGATTCGAAAAAAATAAGAATCGAACGACCCTAAAGAACATTTGAAATGCACACCCTCAGGATGAATACCACAACGTATATGCTTCATAATAATTAGAGCATAGGGGGCAGGATCAAAGAAATACAATGTAACACTCAAATATGACGTAGGTAAATTGGATACCTTAATTGCAAATATACTAATGTTAATGTCACACATATTCAATATTCGATTATGGTAAAGGAATTTGCCATAGCTACACACCAATGCACAATATTAGTCACACTTTAATTCTATATTTTGTTTTTTTGACGAACATCACTAAGCAATTAATCTTAAAAACATTCAGTATTTTATTTATTGTAAATAATAAACCATTTTTTTTTTTGCATTTAAATTAAACAAACATATACCTGCAAGTACTGCGGCCAAGAATGTTGTGGTAAATAAAATAATATACGAGAATAACATTACGAACAAAAAATATTATTGCCACTAAACGTTGTGTAAGATTGCTTGCAAAATCTTAGACTGATTCAAAGATCAAAGACACTATCGATGATATACTATTTTGAGTTTCAAAATGTTAAATATTCTGTACTTCCCCGTTTTTAATGATTTTTTCTTCTGAATCAATGCTGTATTGAATCGTTTGAAATTGAAAAATGAATTTACGTATGACTCATGTTTACACAGCATTTTATTATTGCTTATCAAATTTTTTACGTCATTATATGTTTTTGTTTTGTGAAGTATAGTAATTCCCATTGGATTCAGAAGCTTTATTGTTTTAATATGTGCTACAATTCTACTTTTACGCTTGCGTAGTTATTGCTAGCTTCACTTTTGGAAGTTCACCAATTTGCCCATAATACAAGAAGTGATGATTAGGATATTAATACGTTGACGGTCTACTCTTACGCTTGCGTAGTTATTGCTAGCTTCACTTTTTGAAGTTCACCAATTTACCCATAATACAAGAGGTGATAACACTTTGCATAATTTAATTCTGTTTATCTTCAAAGTCCTACTTCTCAGCAACAGTACTTCGTAAAGTCCAGACCAAATGAACTGACACTGAGAAATGGAATCGATTCTTGGAAGCGCTTTTAAATTTAATCACATCAATTTAATTAGAATATTGAAACTCTTGTCTATCATTAAAACTGCCAAAAACAAGACAACTAGGAGTACTGATGATGGCTACTCTAACAAATCAAGGTCTCATACCACAGTAAGTGACTTGAGAGTTCTCATTGTTGGCCAAAGACTAAAAATAGTAGTTGCTTTTAAAAACATCTTGATATTCGATTCCGAAATGTTTGAAAATTTTTATTACACGCAATTGCTCCAATCTTAAGAAAAACTAGTAAAGTTGCTAATACCATAATTTTTTTATATATTCTTCTAACTGGTGTTAGAAGATCTAGGGAATAATATAGATAAATCAGCAAACGTTCGTATACTGATTAGATCATCATTAAAATTCTTGGAAAAAATCAGTATTTATTAACTGATTTTTAGTCCATCTCCTTATTTGTGATAAATAACCGTGTTTTTCATTTACTACTATCTACTATATCACTACTATAAATCGTTACCTATAAACTCATTATAGTTGGTCCACGTGAGCCTTATTCGCTACTTTTGGTTTATCTTTACCTTTATCTCCCCTCTTTCTATCCTGCCATCAATCTGAAATTTATTCACATTATTTAATTAGCATGTATGTCATTATGTGGGGTGGTCAAGGCACGGGAATCCGTCTGGGCTCTAACATTACTCCATAAATGACTTTACTCCACAAATGACTTTAATCAACAGATCGATATCTCAGCCCTGTCTTCTCTCTCCCCCTATTCCTATTTTACACCCTTAGTCATTAGAAACTGGTTTATAGTATTCCTTTTTTTTCCCAGTTTAGTTCCTAATCAAATTTCTGATACCCTAACAATAGATGAGACATATGTGTGTAATATAATTTAATCTAACATAAAGAAATATGGTAATACTAATTATGCCTAAAAATTGATGACACTAATTGACGTAATAAGAGGTAAATTTTAAGATGATGGTGATGACCAGTTAGTAACATATGGATATCAACCGTATCAACCGTATATATGGGAAAGTACTAGTTTTGGTTGATATATGTTATAGCTGTTTCAATTGATTTGTCGCATTTAAACCAAAAACGAATTTTATTCTTGTCTGGAACTTTAATTTTGAAGGTAACGTTAGGTCAATTGCTGGTAACTTTAATTGCCCTAATAGCTACTGCATTTGGAAATGTTTGTCATTCTTCATCAGGAAATCATAGAATTATTCTAACTGTTGTTTATATTGTAGACTAAACCATAATGCAAAAGGAGAATTGATATTGTGAGGTGCAAATAGTTTATTTTCCTGTTTCAAAACTTTAATAAACTTGAAAAATGTCAAATGTTTGAAACAAAAAGAAAATCGCTAACAATGAAATAGTAACCAAATTGAACAGACCAAATTTATGCCAATACTTCATGTATACCGTAGCTGTAAAATAAGTCTTCAAATTCGACTTCCATTAATAATAATTTTTTTTCTTATTTATGTGGTTGAATTCTTTCATGTCTATGGCATCTTTTAATGATTATATGTGTTTTTTTGGTATTCAAAACTAAGTACTATATTGTCTTCATCTGCCCTTATCTTCTGACAATAAAAAAAGAATTATTTAGGGAGTTACATGGGTATAGATTTAGATGAATTTAATGTTGTGAATGTGTACATACAAATGTATATAAGAAATCAAATTGCTATATAGAAAATCATTACCAGTTCTTTCATTTTAATAATCTAAAGATTTAAGACTTTCATGTCAAGGGATTTAGCAAAGTTCAATAGACATTTAGTCGGAAACAAATGATATTTTACAATTTTGTAATAAACGGAATTAATTTGTTTGTATAATATTTTTGTATTTGCTTTGATTTAATTTGTATTGACAATTGGACGCTATAAAATGAGAGAGATTAATCCTTTGTACATGTAAATTGAATTTACAGTGAAGCATTGTATTTATATAATAAATATTAATGTTTTTCAGTTCTTGTACTGAATTTCCAACTGAATAAGCGACTAATCTTGTCTCTTTAACTTGAACGATTTTGCTAAATCTCCATTATAAGATATTTGAATCGGTCGATGTTCAATCATACTTGTAGTTCACTTGATATTCCTTATGAGATAAACTATAATGTCGATATTTACCAAAAAAAATTATGAAGTTTTAGATGGTACAGAGAGAGAGATACAGATTCCAGAACTAATTCTACAAATTTTAATCAATACTTATTTCCTTTATTTTGAATATCTGTAACAGGAGACCATAACTTTGAGCAAGTATAATTTTTGGGCTAAATAAAAATTTCTCATGAACGGTTTCATATGCATAAAAATGTCGTCGTAAGATTATAGATTCCTGATACAAGTTTCTAAATTTTGTTAAAATATATGCTTAGTTGCTTAATTTTGAATTTCTCTAACAGGAGAGCATAACTTTAAGCAGGTGTACTTTACAAATGGAATAGAAATGGAAATGGAAATGGAAATATCTCATGGACGATTTCATGTATAGACACATTAGAAATATATAAAATATACGACTAAACATATAGATTAAGTGTCTTTGAAAATAGTAAACCAGCAAAATGTACAGTGCCACTATTCTGTATTGAGAACTATTGAAATTATTTACTTATTAATTACTCTGAATGAGTATCGTGTCGTCTAAGGATATTTTCGAGATCTAAAAAAATTGTATGTGAATCTTATCCCCTGGTCTTTAAAGTCTTTAAAAACAGTATTTTGAAAACCAGTAAATTTGTAATTCATTATTAATATGATTAAATTCAAGCATTTTCTTTTATATAATTCAAAGTTCTGCTTGTGTTTCTCGATAGATTGAGTAAGAATTAGTTTTCGCAGTTGAAATTTATGTTTTTTTATTTAGTCTATTGAAAGGCATTGTCCTGGACTTCATACTTGTTGAATTATAAAGACGAAAGATGCAGAAATTTGATAAATGACTGCTGATGAGTCATAGTCTAAGGGTTCAGTTCATAAAAAAAACTTATTCAAATCACGAAATTTTAAGCGATCAGTTTACAAATTATGTCTATTAAATATTGGACATCAATTACATAATGATTGATTATAATCATATATAGTTTACCATTTTATGTTTGATTTAAAAGCCAGAAAATTGTAAATTTTAACGTTTAATTCATTACGAGTATCCAATTTAAATAACCAAATTTTCTTGTTTATTGTTTGTCGAACAATTAGAATGAATGCACTATAAATACATTCCATTCTAGAAATTTAATATAAAACATGGCAATTAATGAAACAATACAATTTGTATATTATATACTGAGCAGTGATTTATCATTTATTTGTCTAGTTAAATTGCTGCATTCATAACCACAGTGGTTTACAACATCCTAAATGTAAATAAAACGAATATTTAAATAGCATTTCATTGGCATAAAATGATTAATCAGTACCTTTGCCCTAGGACATAATTGCAAAAAAGTCTATCAAAAATCTAAAACAAGAATTCCCCTTGTTAACTTTAGCTCTTATTGAGTCCGTTTAACATTTAGATTTTCTTTGTCATGGCACACTATCTTGCTTCTTTATAGACATTTAATGAGAGCAAGATGATGTCATCATTATAATTTCGTTGTTTGCTACATGCGGGAACATAGGGCATCAAAGAACAATCGCCAATGTTCACGATCATTTGTCAGTCCATTCACTTCATTCCATCCCTGTCCACTAGTACAAGTCTCCTTAATGACGTTCTCTAGCATGTTGTTTTTGGACGGTCAGCTCTTCTATTACCGTGCAGTTAAGTATCTATTTTACAACATCACAAACCGGTCATCGCATGGCAAATTCAATTTTATTTTTTTCGGTTGACAATTTTGTTCATCGACTCCATATCTATCAATTCCACAAATTCACAACTGATATTGTCTTTAGCCAGAACTTTTTTAGTTTACGTCTGAGGCAACTATTGACGAAAACTTAAATTTTTAAGATGATGTTATTTGCCACATTCTAAGTTTCGCAAATAGTAGTTCAGCAAATTCGTCAATTCAAGCATAATACTATCCGTTGCCGTAAGTTCAAAGTTGTCATAGTATTTGGGTTCAATCACTAATCTAGCAAATGATGTTGCAGATGATATTATTTAGTTTCATGGTGTTCAATGTAAACTGAACAGCATTTGAGATTAAACTAGATGACGACCATTATTTTTGGTAAAGCCAATTGCAATAAATTTTATTTTAAAATGTAAATAGCGATGCTATAAATTAACATTAAAATGTAAATAGCGATGGCGACATCCTAGTAATATTACGAGTTTTACCGTTTTATTAAACTAATTTTTGTAGCAGAATATCTGTCATATGTGCATAAAATGTAGTAGGAATTACTACGTATTTTACCGTTTACACAATGTCGCCATCTCTAACCGTTTACGAGATATTTCCATTTTAAATTTTAAAAAAAATCTGACGATTATGAATTCCTGATACAAATT
>JANSTX010029277.1:0-14484 GCA_027564355.1 Penthetria funebris | reverse complement strand
TATATACTTTTAATAAATAAAATGATACATCCAATGAATAGAATAGCTACATACACAATAGCGAAGCCAAAATGAATATTCATAAAGTCAAATACTAAATATATTCTAAAACATTTAACAAGACATCACATAAATATATATATATGTATATTAATAAAACATTAAAAACGTTAACAGTTCTTTTGTCAAAAATTCAAAAATTCAAAAAAATCAAAAAAGTCTACTTCATATTTATTTCTCGCCATCGTTTCATAATAATAATTTTCCAGATGTAGTTTGGACTATATGAAGACTGGCAGGACGACCATTTGCTAATAATGATTGTAATTCATCACCGGATTCATCTTGTGAATCTTCAATCATTTGATATAATCGAGCACCGGCACTTGAACGTATATCAATACGATGATTATTTGCAGCAGATGATCCAATTATTGTGGTGGCTGGTAATCGTTTACGTCTTATCGGTGACGACGATAATATACTTGTTGTACTATTATAACAATCTTTTGTTTTGTGCTTTGATGAATTTGATGGACTAGAATTTCTCGGTGATGATGATGACTGCCGTTTCGGTGATTCAGGTTCTTCTTCAATACTTGACGGTTTACCACCTGGACTATGTTTCCAACCCCAATTTTTCCATCTTTTATTCTTTTGATCATTTTTACGTATTTCTTTTGGACTAGACAAATTTTCATTATGTACATTTCCATCAAAAATAACACCATCACCACCACCACCACCGACACAACGACCATTTTCATAATTTATCAATGATTTTTCTCGATTCTCATTTTGTTGATGCTGTTGAGCTTCAAGTACTGCTACAAATTCCATCTCGAGATCGTCTATTAATAAATACACGAATATGACACACGGTTGACAATAATAATAGTTATAAATTAGAAAAAATTGGTCAAAATCGTTAGCAAAACATTTAAAATAACGGAAAAAGTGGTGAAAAAATAAAGAAAATAGTGAAAATAAATTTTCAAAATTTAAAAATACAAAAAAATTGAAAAAAAAAAAAAAAAAAAAAACAAAACATAAACAACAACAATAAAATAATTAGCAGAAATTGCGTGAATAATTTATTGGAAAGCGAAGTTTTAAAAGATTTTATTATTTTTTCTTTTTTAATTTTATTTAAAACTACCGAGTATAAGAATTTGTTATTTTATTAATTGTTTACATTTTTATACAAACTACGAAAGAGTTTTAAAATAATAATTAGTTCCAAATATCGAATGTATCATCATCTTCATTATAAGCATAAGTAGGCTTAATTATTAGCTTAAGTAGGATAAAAGTTAAACGAACTGCGCCTGCATATATAGCTGCCAATGAATATTTCGAAAAAAAAACGTCTAAAAAAAATCAAAACTTTCACACTAGTTTCTTTTACTTTAAAAAACAAGATCGCATCATCTTCATAACTGAAAGCTCAATTAATCCACACACAAATGTCTTCCACAGTATACCATTTCTATATATATACGTTGCACTTCACTATACACCATTGAAAGAATTATTCCTAGTGCCCACTAATATATATGGCTATTACAACACTTCTATCGATTTGCGAATATATTAATTTTGTTTCCAATCAAACACTTAATCTTTTTTTTTTTTTTTTGAACAGTTCGAGTAACATTAGATTCTGTTAAATTCTGTAAAAACACAAATTTTACATTTTATTTGGGTAATGAATTGCATTTTAATATCATCAGGTCTAAAGAGTATATTCATAGTTTTCCATTTCATTTTTCATTACATTATTAAATTGTCTTTCAACAATGCAATGTTTCCTCCTTTTATTTGCAAATAGTAAATTGAAAACTTCTCATCAAATAATCACTCCATCTAAAGTGTGTATAAGTACGGCAATTTAATGAATAAAAATATAATATTCAAAATTTCGATATTAAAATTCGATTGCACCCATATGTAATAACTCGTATAGTATTACATAGTTCAAGTACAAGTTAAATTTAATAAAATTAAGAGACATACCACCTTATACCCTTAATAAACGATTATTTCGTTAGTCCAAGATACGAAATGTACATGGTCATGTCCCCAAACTCATCTTTTAATATGAATATGTTATTTTTTGATTGCATTGGCTGTAACATAATTTGAATTCGCGTAAATAGAAACACTGATCTCCTTTAACTCATTCGGTAATGGTTTTAAAATATTTAAATAATTAATTTGGAGATGTACAATCTTATATGCAATTTTCAACAAAAGAAAAAAGTACGTATCCAAATATGTTGAAAGTTATTAAATATGAAACAGTTGAACATGCAAAAATATGCATATTTAGATACATGCCTATATCAATTAAATTAAGCGCACATAATTTATAAGTATAAAACATTCGTTGTTTTGAATTGTAAAACAATTCAAAAATACATAAAATAAATAAAAAAAAAAAGCATTTTATCGCAGCAACGTATTTTTCGAATTATAATGAGAGTCTGTTCAATGGTCGGTGAATTGGTTTAGGATCAACCACAGAAGTGAATTGAATTCTCGGGGTCAAGTGTTATCACCAGAAATGTATCGTCTAAACTGATGAATATGGTCCGCAGTCTATATCGTGATTCACAATGTAGAGTTTTGCATCGTGGAAGAATTGGTGATATTTTGATGTACATTCGGGTGTCTTCGACTGGGTTTTGATCTCGACTTGAAGAATCAATGTTTTAGTGAGAAAACTAATGAAGACTGTCACTTCGTGGAGATGTTCACTTGTAGTCAGCGGCAAAATAATAGATGAAGTACAGAACTTCCAATATTTAGGATCGATGGTGGTGCCAGAAACAGATGAAAGCTTCCGTATACAAAAAGTTCGACAAATATTTGGTATGCTGAATGGAGTCGGCACATATTTCAAAAAATCTAAAGTTCAGCATTTGGCTGCGAAATTTGGAAGGTGACAAATGACACTGTGTCTCAAATTCAAGTTTTTGTGAAGGCGCATAATAAAAATTTTGTGGACAAATACAATATCAAACGATAATTTATTAATTGAAGAAAGTGAAATTGGTTCGGCCATACACTGTGGCTACCGGTCGGTGATATTGCACAATACGCAATTTGCTGGAATTCGCAGGGTATTAGCAGATTCGGTCGTCCACAAATCAATAACGTGTTGAAAACCCGTGTTTAAGGTGACTAGTGCCAGTGGAAGGGATTGAAGTGAAATGAAGGTACTGGCCAGAAATCGTGAAAAATGACGGTTGTTCATTTCAACTTGTAATTATACATTACTAATCATTAGATTTTGGTGACGAATGTAGTGGCCTATTGTCATGTCATCGAGGTTAATCAACCCATCTTCACCTCCACGAAGTGGTAAATTACGATTATAGTTATTTGAGTTCAAATTTGATGTTGAGCAGCGCTATCCTATACACCCGTGTGGTGTACAGATTAATATGATGATGATATGATGATGAATCATTAGCTTTTAGCAATTGTTTATTTTATTTCATTAATAGTAGTAATTATTTATGCAGTTTCATTCGAATATTAATTAATATACACAATCAGTTATTATAATGAATGCAAAGGGTGTTATAAGCAATTTACTACTACGATTTTTTAAATTAACTGTTTCACCATGCACTGCAAGACATTAATTGCGACATAATGATAATAATGATTTTTTCTATCGTTGATAATGAATGAAACATTTTACTAGGTTGAGATTTAATCAATTTATGCTAAATAAATGACATTCAGAAGCAAAATCCGAGTACTGTGTAGTAACACCATAATATTATCTCAAGAGTTTTTTACATTTCATTTATTAGGTCGGATCATTGGTTGGATATAAAAAGGATGTAATAATTAAATGATATATATTGCAATAGCCATCATCGTTTGACTCAAATTATAAAGTTATAATAAGTTATAGAATTTGAAGAGGGCTATGCCCTGAAGTAAATGAATAAACGTATACCAAATTTTGAAATAGGTTAATGATTGTGACGAATATATTTCATTACGACAACTCACAAGCACATACAAAGCACTGATTACAACGACAACAACATCATTCTACAAATTGTTCCAATGTTTACCATTTTTTCAGAGATCTGTTTTGGTGGAAAGAAATTTTTATCAAAGTTTCAAATTTATTGACCAATGAGAATTTTTTGTTGAATGGACTATTTTTTAAACAAAATATTATGTACACAATCGCAAAAAAAAATTAAAACCTCAATTAAGCAATATAAATTAGCTATCATGTCGATTGTGGCGTATACAGAAACATGTAATTATTTCTTAAGGTTACTTTACCAAAATGAAATTGTTTCAATTGAAACAAGTTGACACAAAACTTGATACACAACAAATAAAATAATAAATTAAAAGGTTATCTACTTGTAAAAAGCAAATGATAGAAATTGTATGCTCTACTTCTTAACTAATTCAAAATAATTAATTTTTTAAAAAAGATGCAAAACATTTACTCATAAACAATAGGAGATATAAAAACATTTATCATTGCAATAATAATTAAATTTCAAATATTCATAATATTCATATAATTAATTATATTATTTGCATCATCTGTTAATTTTGTATTAAAAAATTGTTCAAATACTTTGTAAGCTGTGAAAAATTGAAAATAGGTTTTTTTATATGAAAAAAAAAAGTTATTATGTATGTTTGTTGAATTTTTCCATCATTACTCAAAATTTAAAATTATTAATAACAAAATATAAATTTGAATTTAACGCTTAATGGCACATATATAAGAAGAAGCATTAATTTCATGGTGGCAAGACATAACTCAACGTTCAAGGATAGAGAGAGGTTTGTTAGCGAGAAAAAACCATTATCTACTGATAAAACCATCTTGATCATGTGATGAATCACATGAGTTAGGTTATTGCTAAATAATAAAACAAAGCCGGGTCTTGTCGACTTATATCCAATATATATTTTATAAGTATCAATAAATTGGCAAAGATGCATTAATAATAGTAAATTATCATAAACTTTTCATGAGATTAAAATATTAGATATTGTTATTTGTATGGAAGATGCTAATGAAAAAGTTAGCTTGAATATTAATTGGAAATCTGTAATGGGGTGCTGTAACATACACAATCTTGTGTTTTCTGATGTAATCAATATACAATCACAAAAGAAACCAAATTGGTTAATACCGAACGGTAGCACAAGTAACCGAATATCACATATTACAATTAGGTAGAAGATTTCAGTATTAAGATATTTTTAGTGAATATAAAAAGAAAAGAAAAAAAAATTCAACATACATCAATAAACTAATCGTTTTTTTTTTTTTTTGGAAATTTTATTTATTTTTAAATCGCATTTTTTTTTTTGTTTCTTGTTATTAAATACGAAATATTTTATATTATATGAAACAATAAACATACCTGGTAATTTTTTTGTTCTAAATGAAGCATTTGTAATCATTGATTTGGATACAGTAACGGTTGTAGTTGCTGGTGTCAAAGCCACACTAATTCCCATAGGACCATCACAAGGTTGCCCTAATTTAAGAAAAAAAAAAAAATTAATAAGTAAATCAATTAAAAAAAAATATATATATATCTATAATTTTTTGTTATACCTGAGGGATTTGCATGTAATGAATTTTTAATTGCATTTGTAACTAAAATTGCTTCTGGCAGTAATTCATAACATGCTCTATGATGTATATCATCGACCGTTTGTATTGCAATTGATGCAAATTCATTGAACATTGCAAAATAAACAGCGTGTAATAGTTCTAATAGAAATTGTGATGATACTGGGATTCGTGGTAATGGTTTCGGTACAATAACATTATTTGGATCACTGCCATACGATGATCGATGTGCATGTCCTGGTTTCGTGAAACCTTGATTTACTAGTTGACTCGCAATACGACACAAATGATATAATGCTGTTTTTTGTATTAAACTTAATTGTTGATTATAAACAAATAATAGGGCGGTCATAACCTTCAATCGATTTTGAGCATTTATCGATTCAATTTGTGGTAATGGACCCCAATTTACATCTTTATTACTATTTTCCTCCCATCGACGTAAATCACTTGCATTTAAACTTTTCTCTTCATGATAAACGGATGCCTGTGCCAATATTGGCATACGAAATGTTATCACCTTTGGACGACCATCTTCATTACTTACTTCAATATTATAAATACTTATCAATAGTGTTTCAACACTACGACAACTTCGTTTATCACCTTGAGCTACTGAATTTAAATATATATAAATTAGTGTCGGTACAAATTGTAATGTGAATTGCTTTAATTCGGGTTCATTTAAACGATAGAAACTATAAAGTTGATTACAAACTGAATGCACTAACTGTAAATTTAAAAAGAATTTGTGAAAAGTTTTTTTTAATTTATTTACTTTTTTTTTAATGAATATAGTTTTAAATTAGTATCTAAAGCTACAATAAAAATTTCAAATAATGAAGAAACAATAAAACAATCAATTGCTAATTAGGGTGTGTCAATATTAAAAAATATAAATTATTATGACAAAAAATTTGCCAATCACAATTATTGCGAAACAAATTAATATTCTTATCACTGTAAAGCGTATCAATTGAAGATACAGTTGCGGCAATGGCCTAATAAACATTATCAATGGATTAACTTACTTACAGGCAGCCAATGAAAATATAATTAGAACAGTAAACTTTTGTCAGGTAAATTCCAAATAAGATTATTGTGAGTGCATGAGTATTACAGATAAAGTACAGTCACTAGACACAACTGTAGACCTAGCGATTGCACAAGAAATTAAAAAAAAATATTCTTATTGTAAAATATTATTCAGTTTGGTCACAAAAGCCGCAGTAAATCTATCTGAACCACATTTGAGGATGATCCAAACTCAAAGAAACAAAACATAATAGTCAACAATGAAACTATTCAATAAAAAGAGGAACACAAAAAATTCTAAACCAAATCTGTCTCTACTTCAACTTTGTGTCACAAGTAACTCCATTAATGTATATGTCAATTTATGAGGTCTGATCAAAGTTAAAAAAAATGGTATCTGTGTTTGTCGACAAGGTGAAAAATATTTCTAAACAGGTAACTGGACTAATGTACCAATTAACTGATTTATTGAGATGTTAAACTTAGAAAACTATAATTGATTCTATATTCTCCATTCGAAAATGCCAAGTTTTAAGTTGTTTTGATTGAAATTTATTCTTACATTACACCTAAAATAGGGTATTGCAAAGTCGATGCTGATAATATTGTGTCAGAAATACTAAAAGTAGACTTGAACAACATTGCATCTGTATTCCAACTCATTATTGGTAAAGTGTGTGATCAATAAAGTGGCTGACACCAGTGGTATGATGTGGAGCAAAGAGAAGTTGATGGCTAAAAATCGGAAACATTGGTGGTTGATCGTTGATGACATATAGTTCCGCGTGAATTTTTTGTAATTTGATGATTTAACTAAATATACCGAGAGATTAAAATTCTATATTTACAGCAACTTTGGATATGTTTGTATGAAAATCGATATTATAATCTCCTTTTATTTATTCCTAATAAGATTAAACTTAATATTTTATACTATATTGGAAAAATAATAAAGGCCATCATTCTAAAATTTACTTTATTTATATTATTAACAAATACTTTACATTTATCTAAAAAAAAAAAAAACACAAAGTTATGAATGAAAGGAAATAAATTCAACATGCATTTTAAAAATTTCTTTAAAAATATGATTACATAAAAAATAATAATACTTACATCTGGATATTTAAGGCGTTCATTAAATATCGTAAATAATGATATTGATATTTCATGATTATTTTCATGTTGGGCAGCAAATGTTCGTATTTCTGCTGGTTGTTGTAGAGATGAATAATCCGTTAACCAATCGGTAACAATTGATTCAGCCATATTGATATCGATACTTTACATACTAATTAATTAACATAGTTTAATATCCATAACGTTAATTAGTGATATAAATTTTATCATCACTAAACATGTAATAAAATAAAATTGCTTCGTAATGTAATTTTGATAACTAAAAGAAGTAGTGAAGAAAATCATACATTATAATCTTTATGAGACTGGAAAATGAATATGAGTCATTATACTATTATTAAACTTATAATGTAATATTGTACAATTACTCAATTACTTTTTCGATAAATTATTGTATTTGAAAACCAGCTGAAAGTGAATTACATCACTTTGAACAACGACTCACATAATATAATTTTATTTATTTCACTTTATACTTTATCAACTGCAATTTACAACAGAATTTCAATTATTGGTAATTCAGTATTATGACTACCACCAAATTCATCACATTATACTCATTATTTTAATTAAAATTTATTATCATTTCAATTACAAAACCAGCAAAATAGTATGGGCTGTCTGTGCTGTTGTACAGCTAAATAAACGAAAGGCAATGTGAATGAATAACATTCGAATTTAGTATCAACAAAAAAATAAATGATTAAATTAATGACTAATGAGAAATGTATTTTAATTGTTTACACTTATTACATACAATCAATTAGAAGTAAAAAAAAAAAACAGAAAAATATAAAACATTTAACATTATATAACTTTACTGAATTAAATTGAAATACAATTTTGCAGAAATTGCTGTGTAAATTGTATATAAAATAATTCAAGGGAAAAATTGATTTTTTAGGTCAATGAATATTTTGAACTTAAAAAATTGATCACATTTACAATGAAATTATAATAAACATAAAATTTTATAAATTAACATTAAAACATATACATAAAACATAATAAACACTAATTTTCCTTACATTTATATTAATATATTTTAATTCTCTTATTTTGATAATTTACAATAAAAATAACATCGTTCAACCACTTCAACACTCTGAACATAATTTTTTTTTTTGACATTTACATACACAGAACGGTTCATGAAAAATGTTTGAAAGGAAACATCGCATTTCAAACTTGAATATTATGGCCATAGAATTAAACAGTAAATGGAAATTAAAAAAAAAATAAATTTTTACTGGAGTTAAAATAGAGAAAAATGAGGAGTGGGCGAATTATCATCATCTCGACCATAACTCTATGCAAGAGCATAGGACGTCAAGGAGCAATTGCTATTTTTCACGATTTCTGGCCAGCACCGTCACTTCACTGAATCCTCAAACTGGTATAATAGCCTCCTTAATTACGGCTGTGCTCCATGTTTATTTTTGAACGTATGTGTCTGAGGTTCCTATTGACGAAAAATTGAATTTTTGACACGATGTTATTTATTCCACTCCAAGTTTCGCAAACCAAAAAAATAGCACCTATAAACAATTTGTTTTAAATATGAGTAATTTTTGATTTTTAGCAATTTTGTGACCACCACCAGAGTCCTTTCAGCATACCAAACAATTGCCAAGCTAGCCTGTTGCTTTCAAATACTCGGTTGAAAAACTGAACTGATCTTGTCCTGCACGAAAATAGCCATAACTTTGTTTTTCACGTTCAGCAAGATGATACCGTACCATTTTTCGCAAATACTCAAGTTACCCTTTTTCGGCAACGTAATTATCAACCCCGCTTTCCATATAAGTTTGGTATATCATCAGACAATCACACTTCAATAATAATGGGATCTTATATTGATGCAATATCATCCAACTCAAATTTCAACATTTCCAGTGATATGTATCATCACTAATACCCCCCCCCCCCCCATTCATAATTAATGAAACCCAGAACATTTTCATAAACTTGTCTCAATGCGACTACGACTGTATTCCAATAATTAATGAACGTCTGCATAAACTATTTGATTTTTCAAATCACCTGCGAACCGTTGTCTTACCACTTCATTTACAATGCTTAGCAACGTTTATATGTATCGTAGTTCTATAGGTTGTCTCCTTATGTCAGCCATAAGTTTAAATTTTATCTGTCCAATAATCAAGTAGTTGTCGCCTGTTCGGTGAAATCCAAGTTTCTTTGTGCATTCTTTTGAGCACAAATATAGTATCACAAATCACAAGGTTTTGATTACAACCAGATTTCCGCAAAAAGTTTTCCATTATTATTAATATCGCTCACCACCAACGAGTGTAACAATAACAGACTTTCAGTCTATGTTGCTCGACCCAACCTTTGCAATAACAGTTATCTCAAAAAGTTTCACTGTCATCATACAATGCCTGCTCAGCTGCTCTGTAAGTGCGTAAATCTGAACATCTGTATTATTGTTACAAATTTAGCACTAATATATTGAATCTAGTTGTGATTATTCGATCTGATATCGGCTTCCAGTAAATAAGGTTTCGCGTTGCATATAGACATTTAGCAATAATAAACCCACTCAACTACTGTGATCCATGGGACTTAGTTTTCCAGAAAACAAAAACGTTACACAAGAGCATATATAGTCGTTTCTCCATCGTCGCTAGATTGGTGGAGTCGGATGGTAGTTTTCTAATCTTTAGCTTTTATATATATATATATATAGTAACCTTATAACTGCGAGACTTGGAAACAAATGCTTTAGACGCATATTAAGAATATTTTGGCAAATATATATATATCTACATAAAATCAAATTAGTGTAGATTGTCGATCGATAAAAATGTAATCAGATCGTTGATACACTGGTCAATGATATCGTAAGATCCACGTTAGTGTATCATCCTCAAGTTATTAGAAGACCTAGACTACCGAAAATAACGTGGCGAATATTTGTCATTGAAGAGTTTGATGCCAGAAGGCACCTCAAAATTCCTTGATAGAACAATTTACATATTCAAATCAAAAAACGTTAAAACAAAGTTTTTCAACAATGTAGACCCATTATAATAAATTTGTGATAAAAGGTGCAATTCAAGAATTACATCAGTCGAAAAGATAGAACCGTTAGAATAAAAATAAAAATGAAAAAAACCTCACATACAATAATAATGGTCGAAATTGGTAAGGAATAAGGCAGTGCGTTTATGTCCTTGACAGTGTGTCATCTCTTCAATTGTTTACAAAATATGTAATATGGAACAGGTTATGACGTTGTATGATTTGTTTTTGCTGTTTCCAGTCCAGCAATCAAGAATTTTCAGATCTTTTAAAAATTATATGTTCCTAATGAGAAACTTTCATTAATCCATTAACTCATATTAACATTCTTGTGGTAACACTCAATTAATCAACTGCTATAATGAAAAAAAAATTGATAGATGATATCATCGAATTGCTAGAAAAATAATATAACTTTTCGGTACGGCAGTGGTGCCACGTATTTTTGTTATAATTTTTGTGTTTTTAAAAATCATTTTATTTTATTTTTTTACTTATCTTAATAAAAATACAAAATAAATCAAAGAAACTAAAAAGATGGGTTCATCCCAAAGTGTATCTGTACCCGGCGGAGGAACCGAAGGATATCACATTTTACGAGTAATTACTATTGTTAAATGTTGATTTTTGTTTTTTTTTTTTTCATGTATTTATGAATATGAAAATATTCCATTCAAAGATATTTCAATATTTTATGATGTGTGTGTGACGTATTTAATATAATCAAATGTTTCTTTTTAACAAAAAAAAAAAAAAAATAATAAAAGGTACAAGACAATTCACCTGGACAACGAGCTGGTCTTGAATCATTTTTTGATTTTATTGTTGCCATTGGTAATACAAGATTAGATCAAGATAATGATACATTAAAAGAATTGTTAAAATCAAATGTGGATAAACAAATTCGAATGACGGTGTACAGCAGTAAGACACAAAATGTAAGAGAGATAAATATTACACCATGTACAAATTGGGGTGGACAAGGATTGTTAGGTGTTAGCATAAGATTTTGTTCATTTGAAGGTGCCAATGAAAATGTTTGGCATGTTTTGGTAAGTTTTCATTTTGCTTCTTTTTTTTTTTATTTATTATAAACAAAAAAAATAATCGGAAAATTAATGTTCATATATAAAATTGTGTAGGAAGTTCATCCATCATCTCCAGCTGAAGTAGCTGGTTTACGATCATTTACCGATTATATTATCGGTGCCGATTCAATTTTGCACGAAACTGAAGATTTGTTTACATTAATTGAAAACCATGAAGGTAGACCATTAAAAATTTATGTTTACAATACTGAAGATGATATGTGTAGAGAGGTTGTTATTTAAAATTTTATTTCTATTTTTTTTGTTTAAATTAATATTTCATCCGATATTTTATTAGGTTACAATTCAACCAAGTATAAGTTGGGGTGGTGAAGGTAGTTTAGGATGTGGCATTGGTTATGGTTATTTACATAGAATACCAATAAGATCATTTCCGGAAGAAAATAAACAACATTTACTTGCACAACATAATATTTCGGTAATTTTCTTTTTTTTAAGTATTTTTCCGTTTGTTTAGCTGATTTTATTTGTATGTTTTTTTTTTCTTTACTTATAGACATCTGCTGAATTAAAATCAGAACCAAAAATACCATCATATGTACCACCATTGGTTAATACATTTACATCAACTGTGCTACCAACACCACCACCACCACAACATTCAACAGACGGTCATTTTCAACCAAATATTTCTGAATTAACTCAAAATGTTTCAAATGTGACACTTGGTGGTGATAATGTACAACAAATTACTTCTTTACCAATGACAACAACATTTTCTAATAATATAATAAATTCTACAATGTCATCATTATCATCATCATCTATGAATAGCAGTGCAATTGATTCTAATAATTTATTCAAAAATAGTTCAACAGTAGCTGCATCATCAACATCAATGGCACTACCATTACTATCACCATCATCAGCATTACCACAGATGCCATTGCATCTGTCATCCCAATCACAAGCTGCAGTATATAATAAAAGTAATACTAATGCAATTGCACCAAATGTAATGCAATCATTTTTCGGTGATTCAACAAGTAATGTCGGTGCACAAATTAATCCAATTGATACAGGTAATTATATTATATAAGAAAATTAACCGGCTTTATTAATTATTTATAAAATTGTAAATGGATGTAATATATAATGTGTATTTTATTTTAGTTACGCCAACACAATTCATAAATGCAGAAAGTGAAGCATCAGCAACAAGTGCAGTATCACCAATTCCAATGTATTCACCACAACAATTCAGTAATTTGCCACCACCTTCGTCAATATCAAATTTATCAATTTATAAACGATCTCAAAATCAACCACCATTTGTACACCCGAATTCGGCACAATTAAGTTATCCCTCATCAGCTGTTTTTAATGCGAGCACAATAACTGCATCATCATCGTTAAATTCGACGGGTGAAGTACAACAACAACCACCACCACAGACAGGAAACCATCAAGATTCTGTTTATCAATCATTACCACAAATGCAAACGTATACAACATATCCACAAGTTCAACATGTTGATGGTACTTCATCTGTAATGACACCAATTTCTTTACCAGGTATGCCACCAATAACAGTTAATACAGCAATACCAACGCAACAATTAGAAGCATTTCAATTTCATCCGTTAACAACAATTAATAATTGAAAATGAAACGATTTTATTTTCATTATTTTTTGTTTTTTTTTTTTTTCTAAATGAACGGTTTGACTTAAATTCAATTATTTGATAGGTGAAAAGGTGCTTAGAAAAAGTTAATAGCTAGTACGAGGTTAATTTTTATTTTTATGTTTTCATTTGGGTTGTCATTAATGAGGAGACAGAGATATAGAGGTGGCATCCCAATATTATTTTATAATGTAAATATTGATTATTTAATTATGTATTCAGTTTATGTTTTCTCTAGCAGAAAGCTTTTAGTTGTTAAAATTATAAATTAAAATTTTATTTAATATTTACATTCAATAATATATTAATTATTTGCTTCAAACTGTATAGGTAAAAGAATTTACTGATGTTTATAATTACCCCAATCTAAATATAGATTTATTATTCAAAAATATGTATTTTAATTATAAACTCAATAAGAGATCGATCATCCTAATCAATATTGGTGTTATGCTTAGTTGTTATACAATTTTTTGAATTCATTAGTTATGTTTTGTTTCTAATTAGACAGATAACATTTCAAAAAAAAAAAAAAAACTGCATATCAACTCAGTTAATTCAAATGTGCTACAGATGTATTGACAATCATTGACACAATGTAGGTTACCAATTTTATAGACATTTTCATTGAAACTGGTGAAATCGTTAATATAATGCCCAATATCCGGGGTGTTCGAGTCAAAACAAAAATTGCCTAAAAATTCTTTTTAAACAGCGATAGTTGACTGCCTTTAGACCATATTTGCTATGAGCAGCAGGCTAAAGTGACTACCAGAAATTTGAAAGACTTAACCAAAATGGATTTGAACAGTTATCAATTGTAACGGAATGTATTGGATTTAACAAATACAACCGAATACACATCAACGTGAATGAGTGATATATGTAT
>JANSTX010029266.1:0-14484 GCA_027564355.1 Penthetria funebris | reverse complement strand
ATGCATTTTAGATGTTGATTGTTTACCATCTAAAGTATAATATCCATCATCGTGCCTGAGACTAAATTGAAGATAATAAAGTCTTTTGATATACATTTTTCATCAGATTATTTATATAATTTAGTATTCCAGTGGAATATATTTGCAATGTTCTTTTATTTTTTTTTTTTTAATATGTCTATTCTAAGAAATTAAGAAAAAATGGAATAAAACATGTTTAGAATATGGATAAATTAAATAGACATAAGGTAGAGTGTGTTCTAAATTATATATAAATTTGTGTATTTTTTTTTCTCTGAATTATTTTGTTTATATCAAAGGAAAATACAAGCTTAGCATAAATTACGAGATGTAAAATTGTTTCGAATTTTACAAAATATAAATTATATATTTTATAAGAGAATACTAAGATGCTTGAAATAATCAACAAGTGCTATTAAACACATAACCATTTGTTATAGCTTCTTAACAACTATTATTAATATTGTTACCAAAAACTGTTAATAACTCTTCCGTTTAAATAGCCTTGGCCAAGCAGTTAACGAAAAGGCTTTATTTTATCACGTAGTATAATAAAAATATCACTTGTAATTTAATACAAACTGAATTTATTTAATATAACAATTTTTACAAATTATAAAAAATAACTATTATACATTACAAATTTATGTGTATCTTATTTTCTCGTAGTCTACCTTCTTAATCGAAGCTTTACTTGCTTTTCACAAATTTCTATACTGTTATCAATCATTTGTAGTGTTTATTCCTAGATTGTTATTCATTATTTTCTTTGAATATTTGGTAATAGATGGCGTGCATCAAAATGTATCAAAATACATTCATCATTTATACACGTGTGCATAATGCGTTTTATGTATATTTTAATTTTTTAGTAAATTTAAAAAACTTGCGACGATACATCTGACGGAGCACTCATTGAATATAACATTTAACTGATCATCGATTTTTATAAACATAAATTGATCGATATTATTCCATATTCAAAAAATCATAAGGTTAATATACATATTAACCTGAATCTGAAAATTTGGTATTAGATATATTTTTAAAGATATATTATGTCACTAATTAATTATTTTTGTTGTCAGGATGAATTAATTTTTAAAGTATATTTTAATAGTGCCATGATAGTATCCAAAAACACTTCATTAATATAAGCTACAATAAAATAGTTATTTGATGTTCTTAATGAGATATTTTTAAAATACTCTTCATGCCATTCTATTTTATTTGCGAAATTTAATTAAAAAAAAAATTTTTTTTTAATTAATTAATAAGGAAATGTTCTTATCAAATGTAGGTTAAACGTAGTCAAGTTCAATGACAAAATCAGTTACATTTATTATAACTTTCGTCATTATTATCATTTAAAGAATTAATATACACCTCCATTATTAGCTATAATTTTGCAAAAGTCAAATCCACCTACACAAATAAGTAAGTTTTTTATTCTTTCATTTTCTACATAAATAAGCAAAAATGTTAACATTCCTCATATCTTACAACGATAAATTTCTTCTTAGCGGGGCATCAATATCTATTACGTGTTTTTAAATGTATAAAATGTAGGTCTTTCCTTGTCTGAATTATCAATTTAAACAAATATTGTTGTAAAGTTGATAAAAATTTTGTACGTATTTTATAAAAAGTAAAAAACAAAAAAAAGAAAAAAGATACACCTACAACATTAAAGTATAAAATATATTCAAATCAAGATTCAACTATATGTATATAGGTGTATATTCACCGGTTTTGTATATACAAGTAAATGACGAATAAATTCTTATGTACATTTGACCTCAATTTATTTTAAATTTATTGTTAAAAATATAGTAATTCTTTCAAAAATTGGAAAGTCTATAGAATTTCTTTAAAATAATAAACACAAAATTCTCTATGTTTTTCGTAGTTTTTTTTCTTGTCTAAAAAATTATAAGACTATAATTTTGGAATGTAAACGAATAAATATTTCATCGTTTCATCCTTTAAAGAAGTTCTAATATAATAATAAAAATCTAATATAATACATAATATGATGGAATAACCATTTGATGTCCACGGCTTACCATTTTCACCAACAGCAATAATATTTTATTAAGAAATGTAATACAAAAAGAATATACAAAACAAATAAGAAAAAAAATGTAATATCGTGAATGCATAATTAAAATTATATATAATTTTTTTTTTTTTTTTTTGGTATCGAACTTGTACTCTGTTGAAGGTAACGGGACGGCGAACTTGTATGTTTACCTAAAACTGTTATATATATAAGTTTTCTGCTTCTTTCTCTCAGTTTTTTATGGCTATATATAAAAAAAAACATATATACATATTGAGGTCAAGGATAGATTTTTTAATTTAAAGAAAAATTATATGAAAATAAAAGAATTAATGTATAAGTTAAAGAAGAAGATTTATTTAAATATTTATGGAAATATAAAAAAAAAAAAATTTGGAATTAATTTTTATTTTAGTGTGTCTTAAAACATTAATTTGTAAATCAAACTGAAAAAAAATTAAAAAATTGCACTAAAAAAAAAATTTAAACAAGTTCGTTGTTTTACAGCTCTTTTGTTTTAATCTGTGAATATTTCTTGTATTCAAACGTCGTTATGCGTACAATTGAGTAATAAAATGTGTTATTTAACTAAAAGTGTTAATTAAATTAAATTTAATATATTTTATTTAAATTGTAATTCGTATGGTATTGCAATTAAATAATATTAATTATTGTTTATATAGTGGAAGAGATTTCATTGACATATTTTCATTTATTTATAAACTTATAATCAATTAGATTTTCTTAATTAATAATAGAATGTAATAATGTAATTTTAAATAAAAATACAATGTTCCTTAAATTAAATAATATAATAAAATAAAAAATAAAATTATGTACCATAACCATTGAATAGAGCTGGAAGTTCTGGTGAAACCACTTATCGTAGATAAAGATTTGTCTTTAAATCTTCATTTGATATTATACTAGTATATAATTGCAAATTTCCATTATATGGCAACCTATACTAATAGGTCACACATATCAATGGTATATTTACTTATTTTATTGTTCAAATAAAAACAATAATTTCATAATATTTACGAAAGTATACTACTTTCTCTTCACTATGCCCATGCATTTGTATTAAATATGAATTTATATATTTAATTTTAAATTCTAAATATTATTATTATTAATAATATAAAAATAATCTGCTTCATATCTAACAAATCACGTATAGAAAATTGATTTTATAATAGAAAATGTAATTTCCATTAAAAATATCTTCATAATTGAAACAAAGTACAATTTACAAGAAGAATATTTTTGATCGATGATAATCTAAAACAAAATACATTTTTAACTCATTTTCATCACTGTTTTTATTCATTGAAGATATATTTCTTTGTATAGAATCACATATAATGTTGATAATTTTTTATCGGTTAATGTATTAAATAAAAGTACTTTTTATATTAAATAAATCTCTAATAGTTACGTAAAATGATATATATTATTTGTTTCTAAATTTGTAGTTCAATCTGGCAGAAATATAAGACATCTTCCATGTCAGATACGGAAATCAGGTCTAGAAGGTGTATGTATGTTTGTCATAGACTGTATGAAATCAAATGGAACACATCTAGGTTCATGTATAGATCGATTTTATTTTGGTTCATGTTGCCAAATAAATGTAAGTATATTTAAATTATTAAAAAATATTATTTATTTTATTTTTTTTTCAATTCAATATTTACAGTCAGATGATCCTTACTATCATCCAGAAATTATAGATAATAGTATAGATCAAAATACAATATCTCATTTTCAACATCATTTAACAACAACAAAACGAACAACAAATTTACATAAAACATCAACATTATTACCATCAATTGATAGTAATATACCATTTATTTCTATATCAACAATTGATAATTATGTAAATAAAACATCATCAACAATAATTAATAATAATATTTATAAAAATAGTTCAAATAATAATATTTTAATTTATGATCAAACAACACCGACAATATTAAAAGAAACAATCGAACAAAAACAACAACAATTAACAACAATGCCAACAATATCATTAACAACAGAAAATATTAAATTACAAACATTTCAATCTGTACAAGAAGATGATCCAATTGATACAACAACATTAAGAAATAAATTTACAACATCAAAATTATCAACAACATTAATATCTAATATACCATTAATAACGTCAACTCCAATGTTAACAAAAAAACCAACAAGAAGACCAATAACAACAATATATCCAACAATAAAAAGGACACGACCAACAAAATTTAAATTAACAACAATAAAAAATCCATCAAATGTATTTGTAACAAAAAAACCAATAAGACCCGTAACAAATAAAACAATTGTTACATTAAAGCCATCGAAACGGCCAACTATAACAATTCCACCAACAGCCAAAAGACCAATTACAACAAATACTACTCGTAAGACATCTAGTAGACCAATAACATCATCAAAAACAACTCCAATTACTTCAACAACAACAACAACAACAACTTCAACGACCCCTAAAATTACAACAACATCAACAACAGCAAAAATTACTACAAAACACACAACAACAAAATTACCATCAACAACGGTTGTACTAAAAAACACAACAAATGATCAACAAAAAATTCATGACCATAAAGTAACAGACATAAATGATTCAATTGATTATATAATAAGTTTGTCTACAAAAATACCAATTATCCATCATACAAATACAAATAAACCAAATATAGTAACAAAAGAGCCAGTACAAAACGATAACGAATTATCTACCATTAATAATGATACAAAATCTGATTCATTTGTAACAATATCATATGTTGATACAACAAAAGCACCAAGACCAAAACCAAAACCAACAGCCGAAATTGTTAAAGTATCGCCAACCGATCTAAATTATATTATCGAAAATGAATTACAAACGACAGAAAAAATTGTAATAATAAATAATAAAAAAACAACAATATTAATTGATATAATTCCACCAATTCATACCAGTAAACCAATCATTGATGAATTAATACCAACAACCGAAGAATTCTCAACAAAATCATCACCAAATCTTAGCACCGTAACAGAAATATCGCCATCAACAGGTACTAGTGATAAAATACCAGGCGATAAGACAACAACAGATAAAAATGATTTTGTTACATGGAGCAATGTAATTGAAAGTGGTTTGTATAGAATTTTTAACACTAATTTTATGATTTTTGTCTTATTTTATTATATTTTCATTTTTTACCAAAATTTGTAGGTATAACAACAGAAAAGTTTAATACACCAATTGATTGGATATTGGTACCAAATGTCGATCGAACAACTACAACAAACAATAATATTACAGATGCTGAAGAAGAAATTATCACAGATTTACCAAATATAACCGAAGAAAATTTAATAATACCACCATTTAAACCAATTTTAATAAGTTTGTTTTGTTTATATTATAATTTTAAAACAATTTAGTAAATTAACTTACTAATTATTTTTTCAGATAATAATTCACATGAACATACAACTGTGAATGTAATTACCAAAAAACCAATTTATATGACTTCTGAATCTACTAGCATAAAAGATACGTTACCAATTAGTGATATTGATGACATTACAACGCCAACATCATCAGTTACAAAATTTAATGGTACACATGTGTCTAATGGTAAACCAATTACATCAACTGAATCAGAAGAATTATTTGTATCAGAAACAACAACAATATCAACAACATCAACGACAACACCCACTCCAACACCTATACCAATAACAATACCATTAATTTCAAGTACAACGACATCAAAATCGACGACTTCTCCAACAACAACAAAAAACGCAACTGAAGAAACTAAGACAACAACAGCACCAATAACACCATCCACAGCAACACCATCAACAACACCATCAACAACATCATCATCGTCATCATCATCATCATCATCATCATCATCATCATCATCGTCAACAACAACAACGACTGAAGTACCTATCAAAGTAATAACAAATAATACAACTCTATTTACATCCTCATCATCAACTACACCAATAACTTTGGAAGAAATAACAACAACATCTATACCGTATTTAGAAGGTGTTAACTATCGAGAAGGTAAATAAGCTTTGAAATGTATACACTTATTTTTTTTTCTACTTATCTCGGTAAGTTAATCCAATAGGTTATTGACCTTTGTATATCCTTTAATAATATACAAAGTAATAAAGTAACCCTATATGGGTTGTATCAAAATCATCTAATAACTAACGTTTGGGTTACATTACTAATAACCGGTTTCTTAGTAAATTTCAGCCATCTTCATACTAAATCAATCAATAATTTATATTATTAAAATGAAGAAATGTAATGACATTTCTTCATTTTAATAATATAAATTCTTGAATATCATAATAGATCATCTATTTGCACATAGTTATGGACGACATAAATAAGTTTACATTTATATAATTTATTGTGACTACCTTAAGTGAACAAATTGCCAATCTTGAAGTTGTGCAAGATGTTTTATTAGCAATCCACTGGCTTGCGGTCAAAAATATAGGTTTAATGTGTCATTTTTTGAACTTGGTGATTAGACATTTCACTAGCAACCTAGGTAGCATTTGATTTACACTCCACTTTTCCAAATTATTTAAATACTGAACGGATTTTCTACAAATTTCACTGTATATTAGAAGGTTGTAAAGTTTTCTGTTTGACATCTGATGTTATGTGTATATTGGTAAATTGACGCGTAAAGGTTAAGATTAGTGGATGCTAATTTCTAATTTCAAAATTGTATAAATTTCTGGATATTCCATATGTTGGTTTTTCTACATTGCATCCTATCAGAGGATTTTTATACTATTTTCATATTTTATATTAAGGTCACATAGGATGGTAACCTATTCGTTAATTTTTTTCGATCAAAAAACTACACATAAATTGGAGAGCCTATAGAAAGAGCAAAAATTGCATCTGGATATTTCACAACTATAAATTTTTGTGCTAGAACTAAATTCACTGGAAACATGATATGAAAAATGTCTATTTGGTCAGGAATTGACAAGTGGATAGCTATTAGAAATTTTCATGCATTTTATATAAAATGTCTGTTCTGACATTATAAAAAATATCCTGAATAAGGTATTCCATCAACAAGAACTAATAGATACAGAAAGTTAAAAAGCAATTAGAATAATTATGCATGAAACAAAAGTATGACCTAAATTGTAACTGCACTTAGTCATATTGTAGTTAATTATTGTAATAAATTAACTGTAAATTTTATTCCAGTTCTTAACCTAAACTATGCTGAATTAAACTTCCTAATAAAGTTTTTGAGTAAAATTTAGTTTATATTATAGATTCAACTTGATAATATTATTGATCATTTCAAGCGAGATGTTGACTAATTTTAATTAATTAATTAATTAATTTGTAGAAATCAGCTAACAACATGTTAGAATTTAGTTTCTTAATTTTCAATTATTAAGCGTTTAATTAATTTTCATCAATATATATCAACTTTGACTATGGATTGCAATTGCAATGAGGTGTGTTAAGATAAGGAAAGAATAATGATAATAAATAAAGAAACACAATAAGCTTCATCAATATAGATTTTCATAATATGAAGTAATTGACGATAAGAATTATAGATTCATATTTAATTTCAATCAGTTTATTTGTTTGATATATAAATAAATTACGTTGACTAGATTTTATTGAAACTGATCAAAATGTATACTTAACGACAACATATTAGAGTATATACAAACTTTTGAATATACTAAAAATATTCGCTCTTAATTGAAATTGAAAATAATTTATGAGCGAATGAAAATTAAAATGCCATTTGCATTCCGTTTATGTTTATAATGAATAAAGCTTTTCAAAACTTTATCATATAATATGTTGCATTTTAAGTCATATTCACAATGGTTTTGGTTTTTTCATTTATTTTAATATGAACGTTGTCAGTTTATTAAAGGGATTTTGTCAAAGATTACAAAGAATTTCTTCTTGAAAGTTTTTAAGATGGTATTAATCGTGTACAGTTGCTATTGTTTTCACTAAATTGCCTTATATAATATATAAAAAAAATATATCATACAAGTTTCTTGTTTTTGCAATACACACATTAAAATGATTTATCTATTTTTTTGCTCGTGTGTAAATTATGCTAAATAACAATTTAATTATGCGTATTTTATAGATAATTTATATATAAGCATATTCTGATAGTTTTTTCAAGTCATTTTTTCAATTCATTTATTTATTTAATAACCTAATATGAAATTAGTCTAAAGCTTACCGATAGATTACATCATAAGCATGAGAAACACTTGAAGTCAATTAATATTATGTGTGTCTTTAATTGAGTTAATTAAACAAATTATAGACCTTTTAAAACTCATTATTCACAAAAAAAAAATAAAATTTTTAATTATACAAAACATGTATTAATTTAAAAAGAACACAATATCTTCTTCGTTATTATAAAATATTTTAAATAACTGGAATATCAGGTGTGTTACTATCGCAAACGTGTATATATTGTGCGATGTTACATCTCTTTACCAATTTACCATTTAATAATTACGATTTGTTTACAAAGACCAGAAACTTGTACGTATTCAAGAATTATAAACCTATGTTTTTAATCGTGACGTTGATATCATTGAACTTAATTCAAGGTTGCTAAATGCCTGACTGTTTATATACTTATATAGTTTTATACGTTTCAATTGTAATTATCTAATCTTAATAATATGTATCCTTTTCTTTAATTCCTTAAATTACGTACATCATAATTATTATTAACTAATCATTAATAAATTCTTGTAACTCATTATTATTAGCTCATAAAGAGCTAATTAGAATAATTTTTTTCTTATGCGAATTTATTTTTAGACCGTAGTTGGTTTGTAATAAATAAAAGACAGTTGAATTAAAGATGACTAAGGTAAAAGTTTATACCGAAAATTTTATATAATTAACTTTGAAATTTATTGAATTAGCAAAACATAATTAAATGATTTGATATACAATTAATTACAAAAAAATAAATAATATACTAGTTACCCACCGAAGTTACACATCGATTTTTTATATCTTTTATTTAAATCATACAGTTGTTATAAATCTTCCATCTAAAGGTTACTTAACGCATATTAACCTCGTGTCAGTATCATAGACTTGTAATCGGAACTAACAATGTGATGTATAGAATTAGATTCAATGAAAAAATAACTAGTATTTATTAGCGAACCGAAGATGAAGCTGCTGATGAAGTTAATGTTTCGAATTTTTTTTTTTTGAGTCATGAATAGGAGAAACACACACAATTTCATTATAAGTTTCCAAATAAAAAAAAAAATTGTGGATATTAAGCAGGTTCGAAATTTAATTTCAGGAAGTTACACAATCTGTGTATACAGGGAAGGCGAGATATTTTTCGGAAAACACATTATGTATTGGGTATAAATGTAGAATGGATGAGTTTAAGGATCATTTTCTCCTCAATAATATTTGTTAATATGTGAGAAACATAATAATTTATCGATTGCAACTGCAACCATGGATTTATGGACACTCACTGATCAAAAAAACTGTTACTACCGTGAAATTAATTTACTTCAATTTACATAGATGCCACTGAAGGAGCAGCAATCAACAAATCAGAGATTCAACTCTGTGTGGACTACTTCATCAATGTCGCTACTTATTTATCGATCTCTCAGTCAAATGTATGTTATCGTAGTGACGCGCAACGGTTAGTTACCCATTTTCCCTTCTCCTCTTTTATCCACCGATTTACTTCCAGATTCACTGGTTTTAGTAATCCTTTTTCGGTGTTTTATCCAATTAGTCATCAACTTCCCCACAGTATGCACATGTCATTAAACCTTCAAAAACTATTAGATGTTAAATTGTTTTTTTTTTTCACAAATGTTGTACAAATATCATGTAATAAAGAATTTCAGAATTAAATTGAATTGAATTTGTGGTATAAATCTCGTACTCGAAATTATAGATAATTGGATGAAATTATCGAAAGTGATAATAAAGAATGTCAAATGTGTGGCGTAAATTGAATTATATGTTCAAACGGCACAAAATAACAATATTTATATGTCAACTATGCAGTTTGATACACTAATCTCCACAGAACATTATCTTATTTTGGATATAATCATTGATTTTACTATTCATATTGTTATATCATCGTAAATATTTATTTTTTCTAGCAAATTGCATCACTGTTCAATAAAATAGTGTTTTGAAGATGAATCGTTCGATTTCCACTGAATGGATACACTAATAAGTGGTTCATTTATCTTCAATACAAAATCTCGCATATTGATTTTACTTTCCATTTTAATGTATCTCTCATTTATTTAAATTTAGTATTCGAAAAACCATTCTTTATTTTTAGGTCTACCCATGACGAATTCGAATTGATTTCCAGAAATATTAATTAAATCATTTATTATTTTTAATTATTTCCCTTATTTTTAATGTATTATATGTCAAAGAGTATTTATTTATTATGTTTTTATAAATATATATTTTTACTGCATTTCGACTTTTTGTGACGTAATTGCATTTGATGTACTCTAAAATTATATTTGATTTATTAATATGCCGATTAGGATGTTCTTCGATTTTTTTTTTCTCCAATTTCGATTTGATGCCTATGTTGTTTAGTTTGTGTTTTTTTTTTTCATTTCCACAGAATTTATGAATAATATTGTTACAAAATCTGACATGTCATGAGTTACTTCACGAATTATATGTTCAGCTATCGACATTGAATTAGCAACGTTAATAGGCTAGGCTGTTACATTTGGTGTGGTAATTTTCATTAACTCTAGATGTTTGAACATGGATTTCTAGTTACATTGTATCATATAATCGCAAATCAGGACACATTTTAATCTCAGGACTGAAAATGAGTGTTTATATTTTTATGAATTGTTATTAATTATTTGGATAGCAAATAGCAAATATGCGTGTATTATGTGTAATTATCATCATTATAATTGATTTAATTTATTTTATGTTTGCCAATGACCAGGAAACAATTGAATGAATAAAATAAAATGATTTAATCAATTACCGCATATTCTACATCAGTAATTTAATTACATATTAACATTACAAAGTGTGAGATCGATCACATTAATTCAGTCATTGATAAATACTAACATGTGCAAGAATTTGCAGTCTATAGATTTGATACGCAAAATATTTTAATTTGTATTTAATTGACTGGAATTTATTATATAATTTTTTTGTACCTTTTAAATATGTTTTGAAGACTTCTTGCTACATATATTTGAAGCCAAAAAGTAATTGACACTTTAAATTTGATATGTGCGAAATAAAATTTGTGTTACAAACAAAAAAATAAAGTACTTAAAATACCTTTCTGCATACTCTTTTGAATTTTTTTTAAACCTGTTGGACACGATCAAATGGATTTTAATTTGTTTTTCATCCTATTTCGATTAAATAAAACAAAAAACCATACATGAATCATTTATTTGTTTATTCTTCCTTTATTTAATTTTTTAATTTTTTTTTTTTTATAAGTTATACTCGTGTATGGTTGTTTTCAGATATTGTAATGAGAGGTTGTATTGAAACTATATGAAGTCAATAGTCATTTATCATTTGTTTAAAAAAAAATTCAACAGTTGCGATTTTCTTATGAGGCTGTACAGACTCATATTAAATAAAAAATCATATTTTTCTTATTAAATATTTTCCAATAAAATTAATAGTTACTTATTTTTATAATTAATATTTTTAATATTAATAGCAAAATATAATTTTTAATTTATTGAAATTTATAATTAAAATCATTAAACAGAAATATCGTTTAAATTTTTTTAATAATAAAAAGAACATATAACTTCCATTAAATAAAATAATAATTTAAAAAATAATTGTTTTCCTTAATAAAAGTATTTTCGAATAATAAATTTTATTAATTATTAATTATTGTTAATACAAATGAATGAAAAATGAATGAATGATTCATTAACAGATAAAAAATATTACTACTTTTTTAAATGATCGTCGATCGTAAAAAGAAAAAAAAAATCAACATCATCATCATATACTCGTAACAAATAAATTAAATATAAATTTTAATAAAAGTTTTCATTTTAAAAATTACACCAAGAAAAATATTAAAATAAATTATGATAATTATGATAACAACAATATTAAATTCAACATTAATTGTTTTGGCAGTTTGTGGCAAACGAATGTACCCTGAACCAAGAATTGTTGGCGGTTCAAAAGCTGCATTTGGTCGATGGCCATGGCAAATATCATTACGACAATGGAGAACATCAACATATTTACATAAATGTGGTTCGGCATTATTAAATCAAAATTGGGCTATAACAGCAGCACATTGCGTTGACAAGTATGTATTTAAATTAAAACCATTTACATTTTATCGTAAAAAAAAAAATAATTAAAATTTCAATTTACATCATTTAGTGTTCCACCAGCAGATTTACTATTAAGATTGGGCGAATATGATTTGGCCGAAGAAGACGAACCACATGGTTATCAAGAGAGACGTATACAAATTGTTGCATCCCATCCACAATTTGATCCAAGAACATTTGAATATGATTTAGCTTTATTAAGATTTTACGAACCAGTTATATTTCAACCAAATATAATACCAGTTTGTGTTCCAGATTCAGATGAGAATTTCATTGGAAGAACGGCATTTGTTACGGGATGGGGTCGTCTATATGAAGGTAATTTTTTTGTTTTGTTTTGCTTTGATTGATAACTCTAAGTTAGAGGAATCATCATGATCTGAACCGTTATGTCTCGAGGGCGCATGTGATAGGTGATATGTGAGGATTTGTAATACTCGTATATAATTCTGCAATAATGTGAACAATACTCTATTAAAATCCTGAATATAAATAAAACAAAAAATTCTCAAATACGATACTATTATACAATTAAACTGTGATCTTGAATTAATAGTTGTCATCTTTAATGAAATTTCTCAGCAGTAGACATTTTCGAAACAAAAAAATCAATTTGTTGATTTTACTGATCAACAATAGTTGCGGATATTCCGCAGATTATAATTACATTACTATGGCGAGCACTTTTAGTTGAAAACTTCAGCTTAACAATATTATAATATCGTAATACACTTGAAAAAAAAACGTTCATATTTACATAGGTTTTACATAATTAATTTAATTGTAGGCAACAACAATGATTTAAGGACAACTAATGGAGTATAAATCGAACTTATAGAGCAATATTACTTGAATTCCTCGACAGAATGCGTGCTTTTGACTTTTTTTTATGTGATCGCACCCTTTTAGGGTGAAAAAAAAAACATTTTGACTTATTGATTGATAGTTTCAAATTCAGGGTAATATGTTGCTTATATGGCCTCACTTTAATAGTTCTGTGGTCTCATGGTAAAACTTATGTGGTATCACAGTAAAATACAGTACACAGTTAAACATATTATGTTACCCCCAGCTAATACTTACATAATTTCACAGACCATAAATAATAATGACAATAAATAAAGCACTTGTTCTGCTTCAATATATAAAAACATTTTCTATACCCTGAAACAAAACAAGTGTCCAACTTTAAGTTTAAATACCTACAAAGATTACAAAATCGCCTACCTGATATTAAATTTTTAAAAAAATATTTTTTTTGCATGGATACTCGTAATCAATTATCCTGAAGCAAAGTATTATACTCCGTAACCCTCAATCCAAAATATATTTCTTAATATGATTTTACCATATAATAATTGGACAGACAAAAATATGTGATTTTACGCTAATATTTATATTGTTTCACTTATGTATTATACAAAAACATTGTCTATATCCTAAGATTACTGCTCGGTTTATAGTATATTTAAAAAAAAATATATTTTTTGCATAGTTACTCTTAACGAATTACCCTACCTAGGTTTCTTGTTCGCTTGATACTAAGTTGAAAAAAATATGTTTTTTACATGGATGCTTGTAACGAATTATTCTGACGCAAAATGATATTTCCTTTCACTCTCTATCCATAAACATATTTCCTTATGTGGTGTTACTATAAAAGAATATAGAAACTATTAATTGAGACAGGAAGTAGTTGGGATGGCAAATTATTATCAGAAATGAAACTGAGGTTATATAATATAATTCTTTATCACGTTACTGACTAATAAGAAAATAAAATCTACTGGAATTGGATATAGGATGGGGAATCAACTGATCAGTATCATTTGTTATGCGGATGATGCAGTTCTTTCACAGAAAACGAAGACGATTTGCAGCGTCTATTATTTGCATTTAAACAACATGCTGAAAGCTTAAATATGTTGATATCTACCATGAAG
>JANSTX010029255.1:0-14488 GCA_027564355.1 Penthetria funebris | reverse complement strand
TATGTATTTTAAATGTGTTAAGGTATTTCCTTACTTGTGTTTCTATATATTGTAATGATAATCCTGTTTATTGTACGGGATCGGCTTGAGCAGCTGCAACTGCACTAAGTGCGTTTTTTTTTTCTTAAATTCACACATTGTACAAATAGTTCTTACTATAGTCATTTTATTATTTTGATTGGGTACTGCTTTGTATAATATAAGATATATGACATATATTCATTTAAAAAATTGGAAATATAATATAATATAGTCCAGAATATAAGAACAAATTAAATTGTATACATTATTCCAGTTGTTGTAGTTCTATTTTTTGAATTGCACAAACTGTTTTGCTTGAGTGATAATTCATAAACTCAATATTCAATTTATGCTGCAAATATTTGATGATGACAAAAATATGCATATTTGGAAAATGTTAAATTAATACATACATCTTTCACACTGTTTATACCATCTCTGGATTCAGTAACACGTACCCTATAACTGGATTAAACGTAATTATTCATTTTAAATTCGCAGTGTTTAAAAAAAATTCTTTAGTTATTATGGAATAACATTTACCATTACAAGGTTGTTAAATTTCCAATAAATAACTCTTTCAATAACTTTGTTTAATACATTGTTTAATACATATATTCGTTAACCAATCTCGTGTTACATATTACGTATATTCAGCGATAACAACTGTCTTTAAATTTTTGTTTTCTTTTTAATTTCAAGTTGATCATTTATTATTTAATTGATTTTGTCGATGTCATTGACGCTATATGTTAAAATTTTTGCAAATCTATCAAATCGCACAGTATTCCGAATGACTAGCTTTTATCTTTTATCACCATTGATTGTTTTGTTAGTTATTGTACTTTAACTAGTTACGATATTTACGCACGAGTTTACACCCCAATGGCCCATAGGGCAGTATTACGATGTTATTTTGCTGTTTATAATATCTAAGTGACATCAAATGTGAACTCAACTATAAATGTTTGCCAACTGGAAAATATATGATCAATTATAATTATCGAATTTTACAATTGTTATTGCCAAAGAACCGATAAGATATGTTAGTGGTGGATGACATACCAAATTGAGCAAGTTATGACAAACACAACATTAACACCATCTTTTTAGACTCTAACAAATATCGTGATCAAATTACCATTGAAATCGCGTAGAGGTAAGTATGGATTGAGTAACCTCAATGACAATCGGTCACTCTATTCGTCACCAGGATATTAGCAATACAGATTTGTAGTATCATCAGTATATTATGGAAAATACTCAAGCCATTAATTTCAAACATTATTTGTTTGTGTTGTCAACTTCACTTGAGGAATTGCAGTAGTGGAACTCTTAAGGTTAATTAATAATAAGTATTGTTAATCAATATACAGAACAACAATATATTTAGCATCTATAATTCAAAGTGATGATTATACTTAGCAATTGATTTAGTCTGTAAAAATTCTCACACGTTAAAACGTCTATAAATAATTCTAGTGGCATAAAGTATCGCTTTTCAGTCGTTGATAATGAAACTGTAATTATAAGGAAACATTTATGAATGATAAAAAAAATGTATTAGTCCTTTTATTAGTTACTAAACATTTCATATAAATTTTATATTTTATATTATTATGCCAATATGAATACGGAACAATACAATAATTAACAATAACACTAGACATATATAAATATAATTTCCGAAACATATTTCTATTGTGTTTGATTCAATTTGATTGTACTATTACATATCAACCTTCATTCCACGTGGTGGACATGAGACTTCAACGAATAATCGCCATTGTTCACGTTATCTGAACAGCACCTTCACTGCACTCATTATCTTACTACTGGTACCAGCCACTTTAATAATCCTGTGGATTACATTTCAGGCATATCTAGCGATATCATTTACCGGATCCCTCAGTGTATGTTCGATACAATTAATTTTTTTTTACGTTTGATAATCGTGTCCATCTTCACTAATTCTCATTTGTTTTTATATTTCGCCAAAAGGTTTTTTTTAATATGCGTCTAATACAACTATTGACGAATATTGGAGCTTGTGACATGATAATATTCGTCAATTTTCAATTCCCGCATTGTCTTTAATATACGCAATTTAACATTACGAGAAACTTGTGTGGATTCCTATCCGGGCTATTTTCATAGATTTGCAATATTTGATTGCATAATAAATAAGACTGCAAACTTTTTCATTTTCAAACTTTTTTCTTTCTGAAATACCAATTCTATTCTATATCATTTCAAGAAGTAGATTTATTTGCAGAAACAAAATGTATTTATTTCCAGCCATTAAAATTTTCTGTAGTAGTATAAAAAACGTAGCACTTTTGATTTCACTGCGAAATGTAGACCTCTGCAAATTCTGCTATTTATAATTCATAGCGTTCGTGACCGCTCTATGTTTGAGTTAAGAAGGAAAGATTATTTATTAATATTGATTAACTGAGACTGTATTGTCTATACGAGAATAGGACATTTTTGAAAATGTGCTTGTATATATACAGTTTCAATTACCTACAATAATCGGTGATGTGTTATTATAAACTCGAACTTGAATTTCGATCAAATTTATCAAATACTACGTATAAATTGATTGAAATTTCGATAAAATATTGAAGTTGAATGTGTAAGACAATAATAATTATATTGTGCGTTTTAAAACAATCGGCAGTTATAACTCTATAAATATAATCCATAATTTCTTCCATAATCATCGTAAAGAATAAAAAATAAACTTTATTTTTTTTATATTTACATGTACAGACGAAGTACCAAAAAAACGTAAAGTAACAAGTCCAATACCTTTGGACAAGGCATCAGCGGCTAAAAAGAAATTACCGGATGAGAAGAAATTACCAGGTTTTGATAGAGGTTTGGAACCAGAGAAAATATTAGGAGCCACAGACAGTAGTGGACAATTAATGTTCCTAATGAAGTGGAAGGACACAGATGAAGCCGATTTGGTACCTGCAAAACAGGCGAATATACGGTGTCCACAAATTGTGATTAAATTTTATGAAGAACGTCTTACATGGCATCAGGTACCCGATGAAACTAAAAATTAGTTGTTTTTTTTTTTTTTTTTTTATTTTTTCCAAAAAGTTTTATTTTGAATTGATATTTTTTTCATTCGATTTATACAAAATATAAAGTTCATCATTAATTTTATTTTCGTAAAAAAACATTTTCTAATTATGAAATAAAAAGTAATATTATATAGTTTTTTTTTTTTTTAATCAAATAATAATTAAATGATAATTAAAATAAAAAATTATACACTTTTCATTTAACTACTATTAATTATATTTGTGCATATTAAAAAAAGGAATACACTTTAGTTTATAATTATTTTACATTTTTCTTTTGTCTTTTCTCGTTTATTAGTAAATAATGAAAACAATTTTTAATAATCGAATTGGGAATTTTATCTGTACGATAAATACAGTATATTTATAGTTATAGATATTTTTGGAATTTTGGTATATTTTCATTTATTACTTATAATATGAAATATTGAAAACAATTTTGAATTATAAATATTATTAATAATAAGAATTTTAATTTTTTTCATTTATCTAGTCGTGTGTTGTTTTTTTTGTTGTATTAATGAAGTTCTCTTAGGTGACGAATGGAGTGGCCGACTATCATCGAGGTTATTCAACTAATCTTTACCTCCACGTTGTGTCACCGGGAACTCGATTACGTTATATGTCGGTAATGGCGTGTGCTAATGGTACGTTTGTCGACTGATTGAAAAAACAATTCAACAACAAACTAGATAGATTATTAATAGTAAGATTTATGCACCACTCTATTGAAATATTCAATTGTATAACTGGATAAATATGATTGATTCTATATTTTCCAGTTAGCAAATTTCAATTGTAGTTATTTGAGTTTACATTTGATGTTACATGCAAATTAACATCGTAATGCTAGTCTATACTTTACTTAGTTACTCGAGGCGATAAGGTTTAGATCATGATAATATGAACCAACGTGTTGATTATACGTGGATATGATTTTATCAAATTAAGTACATGTAGATGTTTGACTGATGATAATTTAGATTGTTAGTGAATACAAATTATACAACTTATTATAATAAAATATGTGCAAAAATAAGAAGTAAAACACGTTATGTGGACTGCAGTAATTTATAGTAAATTCATAATTAATTTTACCTTTAATTTACAAGAAATCAGTTTTTCTCAGTTACAAGTTATCCTGTACAGTAATAAGAATGCTCTATGTAGAATTTGAGAAGGATAGGCATATATAATTGAATTAGATATCACCCCATTTGTGAACAGTGATGGTCATATAATCTACAAATAATAAAACAAATCATTTAAATTATATTAAATAATAATTATTGTTATTATTATTATTTTATTTGCAATAAAATATTATAATTCCGCATATTGGGAAACACATTATCTTACAATGCCCAATTTAGTAGCCTTATCTTTTAGACTATTTTCCAAACTAATTAAATACCTTAATATTATTATATTCTGCTTAGCTTCTTCAAAGTTATTATTTTCTAATGAATTTTGTAATTTCTTTCCAATATTCTCAATATCACAGTGTAATTTTTTCTGTAATGCTAATATATTATCTGTATCGTTAGCATCTTCAATTTCCTCATTCCTTTCCATCATTTCCATTAAGAAATTCTTATCCACAATATTATTATCTTCTGCAATTATTATACCATTTTGTTTTAAAATGTATTCACCACGTTTTAAGGGCATAGAAAGGGTTTGATATGCTTCATTTACAAGTGAACTCCATTCCATTGATAATTCTTGATTTTTATCAGATCTAAGAAAAAAGTTAAAATGGATATAATATAATTTTGATATGCACCAGTAGCTAAAATGCTTACTTATTGCCATATTTATCGGGGTGCAAACGACCTTGCAATTGTCTAAATTTGTTTGTTAATATTGATTGATTCAAGTTGAATTTATTTTCCACTCCCAAAATTCTAAAGTAATCCTGAAATATGAATTGAACAGTAATTTATTGGAACATTTATAAAATTATTTCACGCCTCAGACTTATAATACTTATATTTTGTTGCTTTAATAAATATTGTCTATATATGAGAACATTGTAGTCGTGTGAAGGAAGCACTGAAAATATGATGTTAATTTGTTTTCGTTTCATGTAAAAAAACCAGTACATTTGAGTAGCGAAATGGTTAAGGCATTTGATTTTCACGTAAACTTTACGTGCCTTTTTTGATTATACGATATCATATAATGGTATATAAACAATAAGGTAGTTATGTATTTGGATTGTACACTATAGTTTAATTATGTATTATAATTAAATAGAAATTAAGCTATCAACATTATTCAGATACTTACAATATTTCTATTAACTTGAAGTAAACTTCCACAATATTTACATTGAAACATTTCGTTTGTATCTGATGTACAGTTCCAGCAGACATTATTTTTCTGACAATATGCACGTGGAACTATATAAATTATTATATTTTTTTAAATGTAAAAATAATGTAAAATTACTAAAAATGACTTACATGAAATTTGGGGTATTATTTTAAAAATGAAATTTTTTGCGCTCAATATTGGCAAAATTTTATGGTTATATTGTATCATATTAAATAAAAATTAATATTATTATTTAATTTCAATGTATGCTTACAGAAAATGATTGAAATACTTAGAATAATTGTATAATTTAATTTCTAATTACTATAATTACTGATTGTTGTTTTAATTGTTTGTTATTCTTCAAAATCTAATCACTTTATTGATTATACATGTAATAAATGTCAGAAAACTACTACATTTTGTCACTTACTCTGTGATGAGTTTGTGTCTTCAATAAATATAATGATATTTATCGAAAAATCTAATCAGTGTTTCTTCGCTATGAGAAAATTCATCGATATAACCGTCATAACCTCAATAATTCTATCTCAAAAATGTTGGTTTTCGAGAGAGCGAAAAAAACTGTTTATTTTCAAACATTGTTTTGAAGTATATGAATTACGTTTTTAGAAGCAGAGTGTTTTATTTGTAATCTTTTAAATAATCATATTTTAATTTTGTATTTAATTATTTAATTATTTTAAAGTTAGAAATTGGTGTTTCGAGTGATTTAGCATTCTTTAATTGTACTTTGAATTTGAAATTATGTTAATTTCTTTCAAATTAGGATCGTGTAATTTGTCAAGAATATGGCTGCAAATGCTGGCACCTGAAATGAAAAGTTTAATGAACATAAATACGAAACCATATTAGTAAGTTTATTATTGCTAATATAAATTTGTAATTTACACTTATTTATAATTTAAATTCTTGTTTTTTGACCCTAAAGATAATGTTTTTGTTGTGACTACAGCTGTGTGTTGCATTTTATAGTCAGTCATTTTTTGTTTCCTAACTTTTAGTCGCAATAATTGGTGTGAAAATTTCCATTGCTATTAAAAATTTCTGATCAACCGAATTTGATGAACACTTCATTATTAAAAAAGTGATAATTTTTTGGAATACGATTATGATGTTGTTAAAAGTTTTCTTGAAATCAAGAAATTTTCCTTGATCCTGTTCAATGACATTATGCATGTTCCCATTCTTTTTAGCAGTTCTGCGGCTAAATTGTACCATTGTTATTGGTCCGATACAAATATATTTACTTCTTTTTTTCTCAACAAAAACATGAATATATGTATGTACTATCATTTTCGTTTTGTGTGTGACCTTTCTCAAAAAATGTATGATTAATTGTCACATTCATTGTTGAGGCCAAGAACACACATAAACAGAATACTATTCTATTTCGATTCTAATCTGTCCAGTAATCAGACTAGAATTCAAACTCTGAATAACCTTTAATTACATTACACTTAATTCGCTGCTAGGAATTGTCAATAGGTTTTGCATATCAAAACATATACGCTGATCATTTCTATATTGATCTTAGTTACATCTTTTTCAGAATTCTTTAATTGGCTTGTTATTTCTTTGCTTTGTAATATGTTTTAATGGTAAACAAGTTTTTTGTTGTTTTATTTTGAAGAATGTTTCTTATACAATACATCTTGAACAATATTTCATTTCATTGTTGATATTATGTATAACTTTAAAATATAATATTATATTCACGATTTGTTCATTATTATCCTGAATTCTGTAAAATTTCAGTATTATTACAGTTGGTAGAGATGCTTGAAATTATATTTCTATCTTTATATCTTCTTCAGTATTTTCAGGTACAATTATGATATCATCTAAAATCTGTGGTATTTCTGGAAAATTTATGACGTGTGATGCTTTATTGAAATTTTCAGATGTTATTTTGCTAGATTTGTTAAACATGTTTTGTGTTCTTTGTTAGTAGTTGATGAGATTTGGTGGACAGGTTTAGATGGACACATTAGACAAGCATATACGTTTTAATTGTCTTACACATGAATTTCAAAGTCACAGTTTATAATTTAAGTGCATGCAATAAGTTCCTGAAAAAGAGGTTATAAATAGATTAAATAGATTATAAAAATTTTATGTTTTGTGCTAAAAATGTTGGCCATCATATCTTTCCAATGTGTTAAAACACTTAAATGAAACAATTTATATAAAATAGTTAATTACAACTTTAATAAATTTCAATAAAAACTAAAACTGTAGAAAGAATTAGATGCAAATAAGACCAATTCTTGGAATTATAATGTAGCATTTTGGATTGTCCTGAAGAGAAATCAGGTTTCAAATAGCATGGGTTGTGAAATTTGAGTTGTAAACATTTTACGATTTTGTGATTAGGTGTAATAATATATTTTTGTTGAATCTTGATGCTTACCATCACAACCACTTGCACAGATTTACATTTAAAAAATTATTAAATGATCTAGAAATTATTCATAAAAATCTGTATTACTATATTAACGTACAGTAAAATTAGATAAATGGCGATCAAGAAGACAATTGAATCAAAGTGAGTATATGCACGATATATTTAATTGTTTGGAATTTCACTGATTCTTACTGTTCGCTTATATTATTGCCGACTTATGAAACGACGATGATGACACAATATCAACGTTACTCTAAAAATTCTTTTCAATATTTATACACACGAGTTTATCTACTGTGCATCTTATTTCTTAGAAGTCTTTTTCATACAATTCAAGAAGTAGTTTATCTCAAATTTAAAGGTTTAAATTCCAATTTAACTATACCTATATATGTATGAAATATCGTATACAAATCCTTTATGGTAACCAAATACTTTTGAAAATTCATTCCTATATACATTTTCGTCCTTTTTTTTTTGTTTTCTTCCCTTTTAAGTTTTTATAAACCTTGCGTGACTGACAATTGAAATGTTTTGATCTAAATAAAAAATAAATAAATATTTCTTATATTTACCGATAAATTCACTTCATTTCACATGAAAATAATGTATTGATAAGGTTTTAATAAATTGCTTTCCTTGTCTTGAATTCAATATTAAATGGATGACCCCTCATTTATCTTTCAAACAAAAGCTTCACATATATGGACACACGAGGATAGATTATTAATTTTATTAATTTGTTTAGAATTTTGACAATATTTATAAAATTAAATTAAAAAATACATTCAAAATAGAAAATGTTTCGAAATCATATAATTTCCATATATCGATATCAAAACGTTATTTTCAACCATAACGTTTGGTCACTTTATTTCAATAATCTATCACATTCAACAAGGTAAAGTGAAATTTGTATTTTATAATGTGAAATCATAATTAGACTATAAAACAAGGATTTGAAAATCTGTTAAATTCTTCTAAATCCAGTCGAGAATCATTCATATATGCTATGCTCTATATGGTATATACTTCAAATGTACAATTGCATTATGTTGGTCATCTGCAAAATAATAGTGTATCCAAATTAGTTAAATTGTTTATTTCACAAACAGGTTAATACTGCAATCGTTGTGGAAAACGAATTCCAGACCCATTTTTACATATTTTTTCTTCACATTCACTTGTGCTAATCAATTCATCTGAGTTGATTTAAAGATATTTTTCCTTGCCGCACTCATATTTTATGATGTATCATAATATTATGTTATAGATATGAGATCACCGATAATGCATTTTCGCAACAAAATGTTCAATTCTATTTAAGTGAAATTGGTAAAATGGTAAAAAAAATGAACAAACAAAAAAATGGAAGAGTCAGATTGCATAACAGATAAAATTAGATTGATCTCAATCATAATTATATCTGGAGGTGCATGTAGAAAATTTGTTTTCATCTGACATTTCTGTCGCTAGATTTACTATCGTAAGTATCGGAATTAAATTATTTATATGCACATTCTCAATGCAACAAAATTACCACATTTCGAGATGTAGATGTACGTCTATGTACATATGATATACACACATCTGAATAAAAGAAAATTATTGTTAACTATTTATATCATCCATAAAAATTTGCAGATACCTACTACTACCATGTTTAACGATATTTTTCAGTAAGTTTGGTAAAGGTTCTGCAAAATTGAGCTTTACCAAATACTGGTAATAAACAGCCTTTTGTTGATTTAGGTTGCATGATAATGTAATTTAGAATTGTGTGGTAAATTCTCATGGGCGACATAATGGTGATAAAGTTTAAAGTAAAATAATGAGAGTTTGAGTGAATGCTAACATATTGTTTGTACTTTCATTCAAAGCTACGTGTATCCTGTTGTAGTGATATGTAAATTTTCTTTGATATGAAAATGTGTCTATCTATTCAATGTATGAAACTCGTATATATGAACATTTAAATATATGTTGCACTTTTATACGTTATTTATAAATACAGAAACTAATAAAGTGGTAAATAATATAAAAAATGTAATATGTTATGAATGAATAAATAATAAATTAAAGGTAAAGACCTTTTTAAAGGCATTAAAAAAGTACACAATGAATTAGCCATTTCTAAACTGAATTTTCGTTTTTATGATGATTTACACCAGCAATAAAATATTAATTTAATAATATTTTCCATTTCATTTCTGTTGAGCAGATGCATGATGTATCATAACTTACTCTGACACGGAATTCAATTCTTTTTCTGATTCTTGCATATTGAAGCCGGAATACTGGAATAATAAAATTTTAAATTCATTTTTATAATATGACAAAAGAAAAACTTTTTATTTTTTTCTGCAATGTAATATTCTATTGATTATATTTATTTCTATATGTATATTGATATATTTATAGAAATTCTTATTTTACATAAGAATTTCCTTTCTCTCATTTTACTGATATATAATCAATCAATTGCTTTCAATTGTATAAAGTAATCCTTCTTGTATCTTAATACTTTATGGTTTCTTGATGGATTCTAAAATAATTACAAATGAAAGAACTTAAAGTGCTGGAGGCACATCAGGTTCGATTAAAATCATCGATATAAAACGTGTATACAATAGTATATATATTATAAATTCTATTTATATAATATAAATTAGATTCTTTAATTCTATTTAATATTTATATACAAACCAGGATACAATTTATCATAACTATATTATATACTTAATTTTATACAGAATGGTGTCCTAAAATTTACGCAATATTTGAATTTTGCGCCATTAGTGTGGTAAAGTGTTGCCAACGAAAACAGCGTAACAGCTGATAGTTCAGAGTTATTATAAAATGGAACCCAACACAAACCTGAGCTGCTGGTAAAACTACCGCACAAGCGTATTATTTGTTTCAACTTAGTTTAACCAATTTTCAACTTAATCAGTATACAAAATGTTTAATATTTTTAAAAATGGTATTCTTTAAGGCGGTGACAAATGGAGTGATACATCATCTTTACCTTTAGGTAACATTACTGATAACTCGATCACAATATATGTGAATTCTGTCATGTTTGTAAACTAGGTGAAAAATATCTTACCAACAAACTATATATTAAATGTGCCATGAAAAATGTAGGATCAATAATAATTATCCTATGATACATTTGTTTATTTCACTGGAGTGGTGCACAAATCTCTAGCTACCTACTTTATTGTTGAGATGTTTAGTTTGTTCTTTAGATGAAATTAACAACAATTTTTTTAATCCTCGACCACATGCCATTACTGGCATATATCGTGATCGAGTTACGGGTTATGACTCGTTGGAGATAGTAACGTCAATGATAGTTGACCGCGCTCTATTCGTAACCTAGCATTACAGTTGACAAAAATTGTTTGTAAACCCAAGGGACTAATGTATCGCTTATCACCTTCTATTGGTACATTTTCTGGTTCACCTTAATGCCGTGATCGCTGTAAACGAGTGGAAAACGACAATTTGCATTTGAAGCAGATCAAATTGCTTATTTCATATTGATGTTCATCGTTGTATTTCATATATAGTAACGGGTGTTTTTCTCAGAGACAGAGAACTTTAAATTGAAATAAAACAAAGAAACATGTTTTTAATATCCATGATCCAGATAATTTTATGGCATTACTATTTGAATATGATTTCGGCCATGTGGCCGTCGCGGTTGGCGCGTACATGGCGTAATCTGAACGTCAAATTTTCATACTATCTGCGTCAAATAAAGCCAATTTCATGAATATTAAAAACAATATTCTGTGTTATATTTCAATTTAAAGTTCTCCGCCTCTAAAAAAACACTCATCATGATACTCGCTGTACGATATATATGGGTTGATTATCTTATGGTAATGCTACGTAATCACTCAAAAGAAGAAAGAAAAGTTATTAAATGTAATTGAACAATTCACTTATTATTAGCATTATCTTATTTGGAACATAATACCGTAATACTGAAAAGTTGTTCAAGCGAATTTCAAAATAAGTCTAAAGTTAACTTCTGTGAATCAAATGTCACATATTGTAGAAATTCATCTTAGAGAATATCTTATAATGTATACAGAGAAGATAGTACTGCAGTCCATATGATTGCAAATATACCAATAATTATTCTTATCATATATATGCAAGTTTGTATATAACACCAAGGTTTTTCAAATAAGGATTGTGCTTTTCAATGTAAAAGCTATGTGAAATAGTAAAGAAAATAGAAAAACCACACACAGAATGAAAATTGAAAATGGAAAAGCGGAATTGTGTGCGACGGGTGTAAATTGAATTGAATTATTTAGATGACAATTTAAAGGAATGGTTGGTATGTCGTTGGTGTGTATTACACAAATACTAAGACTATACACCCTTAATATTTAATTTAATTTAGTTACTCATATAACATTCTAGTTGAAAATTATATTAGAAAATTGTAATGTTCAATTTTTTTCTTAATATTACACTATACTATGAGGGGTTACTTATATTTCCGGCCAAATATTTATCATGGTTTTTAAAATATTCTCTATGAAGATTAATGAACTTTTCCATGCGTTGGAACCAATTTTCTAAGCACTTTTTCCACTACGATTGAGATACTTCCAAAACTTGCATCAACCGCTTCTTCGGCTTGACCACGTAGTTTTTTGTTTGATGTGTTTAAATAAAAACCATAAATACCATGATCATATTCATCAGTTTTGGTTCAAATCAATATATTTGAAGCTTGCATTCAATTCCACGAAAAATATGACAACATTTATGTACATTCTATAATGAGGTTAAGAGTATTGAATATATCTTGGAACTACACAGAAATTGGTTAGGGTATGTACTGTTAAACATATATTCAATTGTGACCGGAGAAGTACGTGATTTTTCTAAATATCATATTGGTTAATATAATCTTTGAGTGATACATATAATCTACACAAAACCATATAGATTTACTAATACTTACTTATTTCTATAACACACGGGCATTACGGCAATGGTAATTCAAAAACAATAACAATGTAAATTTTCCTCCAAAACAATGTTTAAATGGGAAAAAATGCTCACTATTCAGAAAACATTAACATCATTTGAATTTAAAGATTTTAATAAATCTACTTCCCCGTATTAATAACTTTATCGTTTTTATAGTCCTTTGCCACAGCTCAATTCCCACATGGCATTTTAAAAGTATTTGACTGCAATGATTGTTCTTTGTTTATAAGTTTCTGTTTCACTATCGGATATTGCTACTATATGGCCAAGAGATTTGATGTGACTTTCCTAAACGCCACGAGATGGATTTAATGTGCATATCTGCAAAAGCAACCGGGTTTCCTCGAGTCTGTGGTATCAAAACGGCACCTACATGCTAATTGGGATCCTTCGAAGGTTTAGTCGGATCCGCCACTGCTAACCAACCAACCTTAATAGTTTCTGATAAGATTAAGTGACGTTAAATATTTTAAATGATTCATGTATGCATTTATTTCTTTTACTAATTTATTTATACGAATATTAATACATCCTACTAAAATATTGATTAACAGTTTCTTTTTGGTAGGAAAATGGGTGTATGTTATCAATTTTAAATTCTTTAAAATAAATACTGATAAAGTGGTAATGTTATTTTTTAAATTGTTCGATTGACCGCCCTTTACTAAGGTTAACAAATAATTTTATAAATTGTAACCTACTTATGAATAAAATTAAAGGTCAACAATACTCGTAGGTGTGAACATGGTATTTGTGATATGTGTTTTCGTCGATACTATAGGAAAATGAATGTGCTATTTAGTGATATGCAGGAAATTTCTAGTTTAGCTTCTTTAAAATTGAAAATCCAATATTGAATCTAATGAAGGCAGTTCGCCATTTTTCATTTTACCAAAATTCGTAAACTATTTGTTCCATCGTGCATTGAATTTTGAATTAAATTATGGAACCAAATAAATTTAATTTTATATACTATGTTTGTAACGTTTGTACTCGTATACTACTGTGCTACTACTATAAATATATAATTCATGTGAAAAGCTCAATCAAATTAATTGTATTAAGTAACTTAACTTTATATTGAAAATAATAATGGAAAATTTAATTGAATGCAATTTTGCTCGTTTAGTTGATTCCTCAGTGGATAAAATAATATATGCTTTGGTATCATTTTGACTGGAACTGCATCTGGTGTGTGCACTACATCAGAATTAGAGATTTTATAGTTTCAAAGAAAAGTTGTTTTAAAATTCTGTATTCAATTAATTTGTGATGAACTAAATGTATTTTTATATATCATTGAACATGAACAAAATTGGTAATTTATACTATATACAGTCAGTGTCCACACTATAGTCGAATTAATAACTGAAAACTCGTCAATTTAGCACTATTTTATATTACACATTCAATTACATATAGAACATATAGTCTGTTGAAGTATTCGTATTACTTTACTACCCTCAATCGAAACGTACAAATAAAGAAAAAAATGGAAATGTTATGTATAATATGTTATTATTGGTGTATAACTTATTTCGTGCCGTTTGCTAAGAGATGGCGTAATTTGATTATTATTCCATCGTTCCAATATTTGGAA
>JANSTX010029244.1:0-14490 GCA_027564355.1 Penthetria funebris | reverse complement strand
TACCCAGATGATAGAGGTGCATTGGATGTTTGATCCTATGGTTTATCGGTTCGCCGAATCTAATGGGCCTACTGCTATATCGCCTGAGAATGGCATTTTCGGACTTTCTGATTTTGATCAAAAATCTCATCGCTTGTTTAACCAGCACTCTATCAATTCTTTCGATACATACCCGCAGCACGATAAATTCTTCGGTTACTAGTATGCCTATATTCACCCGTAGGCCTTCTGGTACCTGATAGTAATCGAAGAACTTTATTGAACATGAGTTCATTTTGTTTACTCACTGTTTGTTCTACAATACTTTTGTTTGCCTAGTTTTTTGGCCAATATTTATTAATAATAAGAAATAAATTAACAACTGATTTGTGCTCTCTTAAAATCAACGATAAAATATTTATTGAATGGAAAATTAATCAATTCCATTTTTATTATTTGCTAGTAAATTGAACAAACAAAAATTATTTTGCAAATACTGTAGAATTTTAATTTAATCGTATATGCCTCCTTATTATAAGGACTATGAGCATATATTAAATGTTTAATGTTTAAAAATAAAAACAATGTTACAATAAGTGAATATTTATTCCCTTTAGTCGTTATTGTATTCACAGAGGGAAACCAATTTTATATCTTATCATGAAACATTTCATTTATATATTTACTTGAAATTGCCCATTATAAAAGGGTATGATAAAATTGGCCCCAATTTTATTCTCATGTATATTTGTACTTTGTGTGTTTTTTTTTTTTTAGTGGCAGAAATAAATGTACAATGTCCTTTTTTTATTTTGATTTTTAATGGAAAATGTTTCTATTTAAAAATGTTATTTATTTTCATCGTATAAGATTTTATTTCGACAAATGTTTCACTAATTATGAACAAAAATCCGCTATTTTAGCTAGTTAATATGTGTTCATATCTGCCTATTCATCGGTCCGTCTGCCTGTCTATCATCATAATAGCAAATAAAGTCGTCTTCAAAATTAGCAACATTCAGAATTAAGTGCGAAGATGTCAAAAGTTAGAACAACCAGACTCATCACGATTCATATACAATAGTAGCCCACACATTATTTTGAAGTCATTTTAAAATATTTTAGAAATGCTTTGGATTTTATGAAATTTTGCAAACATTTCTATTTGCATATTTTTATTTTTTGGGTAAAAGTTTTGTTGAATATTAATCAACCCCTTTTTGTAATCGAATCCCCAAAATGAAACATTTTTTTTTACGTTTTTCAATTTCATCAATAACAATTTCAGTTAAATTTATATTTTTACAAGTTCACAAATATATTCGCATTTCATAACTGCCATACTATTTCTGTCTTCACCCGCATATTGGTACAGCCTAATTTTATTTTTGTAACCAATTATAGAACATTATTTTTCTGCAGTTCTTTGATTATTCACAAAAATTTGTTACACAATGAAAGGAAAACGTATATAAAACCCTTTGCTTGATTTTTCTATAAAAATTTAAAATTGAAACAATTTCTTTGTACATGATAATATTCTTTAGAACATGCAATGATTGACAAAGGTTGGCATGTGGGTTGGCATTCGTCCGTCAAATTCCTTGTTGATTATTTTATATAAAATTGAGTTAAATAACTTTTAATTTTTATGCTACTATTGAATACCAATGAAAAGGAATGTTGTCCCGAGTATTCCTTAATAAATCAGCCTACACTAACAAATACGATCGACTTCCTTAAGTGCAATAAACTAATTTTATTATTAACTGCATGACTTATGAAAAATTGATCAATATAAAAATATTATGTAATTGACAATATTCTTGGTAATAATGAGACTATGAACGGATCAAAACCTACACATCTTATTGCCAACATATTTACGGAACATTTTGCAAGCATAAGCAGACAAAAAATCGACCTTGGTGTGATCCATATGCTACATCATGTTCTAATCAAATAATATTTGCTGAATTTTCTACTCCCTGTAATCGATTGCTAGATTTTACCATCGATTGTACCCGCTAATGACAATATGAAGGGATCAAAATCCTTTGCTATAAACAATTGAATTGAAAGTTATTCATTCTCTGTGTGATCCTCGATATTCTCACATCAAATGAAAAAAATTAAATAAATTAGAATATTCAAACGCAAATACCGTCATACATTAAAATACTGACAGAAATTGTTAATGGAAACAACCGATAGAATATTGGTAAAATAATTACTATCAAATTTGCTGAACAAAATCAAATATACTTTGAAAATCGTCATCACTAAGCATCATGGAAGAAATTTATTTAGTGAATCAATAGACCATACAACAAAATGCATATATCTGAATCATTTTGAATAGATTGTACGACAACGACGGCATACTGACTCAATATACTATCAACATTAAATTTATGTCTCGATTTATGTGTGTAAAATACTTCCAAATCGGTCGATGCAAACTATAATCATCTCAGCCGAGATCACGAAACTCAAATCTAAATCTTAATTTCATATTAGCACAAGTGCATTATAAGCAGCAATATTCTGGATCTACCTTGCTTCACCAAGGTGTAGCACATAGTACTAACACTCTCGATCTGTGCATATGCTCGTAGTTAAGATAATTTGAATGTCAGGGTGTAATTATTTTTATTTTTGTTACTCGGCAAAGTCCAAGTTACAAAAATATTCTAAATTTAGAAAATTTTAGTACTAATTAATGTCTATATAATATTTTAATAAACAGTAAAATTATGAAGTTATAAATATTATTAAAAAAAAAAAAAGAAAAAAGAGAAACGAGGCAACTGAATACAAATTGGTATTGCATAACATAAAAATGATTAATTTAATTTTTAATCAATTTTTTTGTTGCGAAATAAAAAACCATAGTCAAAGGAAAATGCGTGGTTTAAAAGAATTATTAAAAACATTACAGTATTTTATAAATTTGCAAACATTTTTTTTCTTTTTCGTTTTTAAAATGAATATGAAAAATATTTGCTTATCATTTATTCGCATTATGTTTTTCATATTTCCTTTTGATTTTCTTTATTAATAATAATAAATATGTGTGGGAAAATTGGAAATAGCATAAACCTTTTTATACAATTTTCTTATTATATTTTCGTTTTCTTCTTTTGTTGTTTTAGTAAATTCAAGGTTTCCAATCTAAACAACATAAGTTTCTGAATTTACTTTATGATTACCACATGCGATCTTAAATAGAAAAATATATTTGGAAAGTAATAACGTGTGAATGAAACTAAAAAGATGGTGTTTATGTCGTGTTTGTCAACTCAACAACAAACTAGGTGGCTGCAGATTTATGCATCAAATCTATTCGTATATTGACAAAAATATATATAATTTATTTTATAAATTAAATCAATTGTAAATTGTATATTTAATTAAAGTTAGAAGTTGTAAGTTGACGAGAAATTGTACACTTAATGTCATGGTTGTATAGTAGCTAGCTGAAAGAAAATCTCACCAACAAATTAAGTATATATTTATTGTAAGCAAAGACAAGATTTTTATCTCAAATGATCAGACTCTATTCGATATTATACGTAACATTATATGTTTCCTTCCAATTAGCATTGCACAAAGTACGCCAAGGATTAATTAATCTGTCCACTATTTCTTTAAAAGTCAATTGACATACCGACCAGAGCAATGGCGATTCATCATTGACGGTCTATACTTCAGCGTGTAGTAAAGGTCGACATAATAATGAACGTACTGTATATTTAATATAAATTAATAATAAATCTTCTTTTATTATCTTTGGCTGCTTGTGTATGAATATATTTTTCCACTTGACTAATGGTGAAATCTGAAAATTGTGCCACATTGTACAAAGCCCATCATTGACATTTTATGTGTATTGATATCGATCCTCTTGACATATTTTAATTACTTAATACCCACTTCGGCTAACGGATGAAGTGAAATAAAGGTGTCTAGCCAGAGAACAGGAACAATGGCGATTGTACATATTAAGAACATTTTCAATTGATAATTTTTAATAACAGATCGCAATATATAAAATCTTACTATGGCTACTGAATGTCGTTTCATTTTTTCATTCAGTATTTGATTTTAGTAATGATTTGATATTCAATTGTTTTAAATAATAGATATGTGTTTTTTTAATAGCAGAACCAAATTGTAACATTATAATAAAATAGAAATTCCCATAGCTTGTGTTCGTAATGCGTGTCGAGCGCTGATTTTATACTATGCATGCACTCTAGTATGTATCCAAGTAGTAAAAAGATTGTCGTCAAATTATGTAGCGATGTAAAATTCAAATTTAATTAATTGTAAAATTGGTGGAAAACTTTTTGATTCGAAAAATTTTGATAAATTTTTTAAATGATATTTAACCAATTTTTATCATAAGACATTAATCAAATGTTTTTATCTTTGAATATTTATGTATATATGCAAAAAAAAATTATGAAATATGTAAAATTTTGTAATTGATCCCATATAAAGTTAAGTGCATATCATTTAAGCACATTAAAATTTTGAACATTAATTTTAAAAACTCATTTATTATTGCTAATCCAAATGTGTTTACTAGTAGTATTATGAATTATACCAATTAATGTACAATTTTAATTGATTTATTTAATAGAGCCAGTCTCTACATTAGCAAGAATACACTATACAACTATAATAAGTGCAATAAATTGATTTTATTGACAAATACAATATTGCACTAACTGTTCGAAAGTCTGGCATAATATTATACAAAAGTTATATTTAGTAATTTTACAATTTAATAACTTATTATAATGTATAAAATGAATTAAATTGACAGAAAATATCCATAGAACTCGTATGAATTACTTGATATTTTGATTTATCGATCATTAAAATCAATTTATAACAGTTAGTAAAACAGAATGTATCTTTGCTGTAAAATATAGGCTGATCTATTTACATTACTAACGTTTATAATCTTGAAATCAAAATGATTTTCAATTCATCGATTCTGAGACATAAATAATTTAAAAAAAAATTAAAATATTATTTTAGTTTATATATTTTAATAATTACACATGTAATTGTGTTCCTGATTTAGTATATCACCAAAACCGTAGTACAGTTATTATTATTGTATTGTTTCTGTTTTTTTTTTTTTTGCCAAACTCTACTGTCTGAACGTTAAAAACGTTTATAATTATTTATAAAAATTTTTAAAAAAAATCACAATATAAATATCATTTTATTTGTGACAAAAAAAAATCACTGATCTTTTATAAAATTAAAAACACGAGTAGAACAAGATCTTTATACATATATAATATATACAAGAGGATACAACTAATAACCACATATATGTGTACATACATACTCATATATATTATAATATAAGATATATAATTTAGCAAATATAAAATGTCCTTTTATTTACCATATACCTTTTACTGATTTGATATAAATAGTCGTCGCTGTCATCTAACTATAACTAATAACTTTCAATATCATCACCATGAATTTCATCACATGATAGTACCCATTCCCAAATACGTTTTTTAACCGCACCCTGATCTAATGGCGTCTCTAGACCATAACTTGACATCAATCGCCTTAAACGTAATTTATTTTCATCCATTGAATAGCGACTTTCACGTTGATTTAAATAGACACAAATTGAATCCTGATCGGATGCTGGTGTTTGTCCCAAAATATTTGATGCTGATTTTGAATTTGCTATTTTCGAATCAATCCATTTATCTTTTATGTATTTCATAACTTCGGTTACTTTTGCCCGATTTTCAACATTATGATCGAGTATTTTTCTAAATGCACGTAAAAATCGCGGTGAAAATCGCTTAAAATTATCCGGTATTTTTGTCGTTTTACGTTCTTGATATTTTTTAAATGCCGCATACTTTGGATCATGTACCCAATCGGCTTTACGCCACGGTGCATTGCCCGTTAACAATGAATAAATTAGGATACCAAATTGCCATGAATCACTACTCGTTTTACATATGAATTTCTCATTTTTAACAGCCTCAATAACTTCTGGTGGCAAAAATGTTTTCCATGTATGTTTTATGCGATGTACATACGTACCCTCTTTTGTTGTTGCACCAAAATCACATAATTTTATACGTGAAAAATCTAATGCAAATACTAAAACATTTTCTAATTTTAAATCACGATGTATAAGATTTTTGGAGTGCATAAAACCTAAGGCCGAACTCAATTGATTGGCAATAATTTTAACAGATGTCTCATGTAGACCACCAACCGTTAAATTACTGGCCAAATCACCAAATGGTGCATATTCTTGAGCAAATACATAATAATTTGTAGCCTGAAATATAACCTGATAACAACTTAATATCGATGGATGATGACTTAATTCATAATTATAATGATATTCTCTGATAAAATCTTTAAGTGATGTTAATTCGGCATGACATGCCTTCAAAATCACTTTTGTATTTGTTGGTCGATGATGGACAAGTAAAATTTTTGCAAAGCAACCTTCGGCAATATTTTTCTCAACATCATATTCTTCAGTTATTTCCATAAATGGTACTTTTATATCGGGTATTCTATGTAATATGCCACCACTATTTTCATTTGAACTATATTTTACACTATTACGATGACTACTAATTGGTGTTGTATCACTTTTACTCTCGGATAGTATCATCTTGCGAAATTGTCGTTTATTTTCTGGAAAGAAAAAGAAATCATTGTTTAGGATTTATTATAAAATAAATTGGTATTGGGAATGGGAAATCAACTTAATATCTATTATATATAGCTTGATACATAGGTTGATACATTATATATGCTACATGCATTGACTTAAACAAACGTTCGACCATTCTCATTGTGTTAACATGTAGACAGTTCTGGAAATACATATTTTTATATCGATGATGAATAGGATCCGCAGTATACAACTTGCTTTATTGTGCAGATTCTTGTGTTGATTGGTGCCAAACAAGGAAGTATTTTATGATCACTTCTGTTCCTGCTCATCTTAGATTGGATTATGCCAAAACTAAACAATAAACTAAATAGTGTTAAGATCTAATCAATCGTATTAACATGATCGTTACTTATCCGACGAAATATATTTGATAATACAACTTGTGTCGATGAAAGTTTTTAAGCAAAAATGGTAAATATTTAGTTAAGATAACTTGTTGATGTTAGTGTGAAAATATGCACTAATATGCTAATGTGCTTTAGAATATGATGTCTTAGAAATATAAAATACAATGTCACTTCATCAAAGAAAATGCATGATAATGAAAATTTAAGAACCTCGACATTATTTCGATACAATTTAATCATATAGAACTATTCTGATATAAATAGAATATTATATAGGATAAGATGAAAATAGATTGAATATATTAAAAATAAATATGATTTTAAATTAAATCAAGCCACATCTTCGTCTAAAGTATATGAGTCGTTGTTTATATGCTAAAAAAACAAAAAAAAAAAACAGGCAAAGGAAAATTTATACTACAATATTTACGACAGGTAACAAACAACACATGATAAATAATTTTAGATTTTCATTTTTCGTGAAAATTTAGCGTTTTTCTTTAGACACTGATGAGACTTTATGGAAAATGTTTTCTGTTTTCTTTTCTTTTGTTGTTTTTGCTGGTGTTTATACTGTGATTTATCATCTAACGTATAAACTCAGGGCGAAGAAAATATGTATTTAAGTCTATCTTTAAAACTATAAATATTTCTAAATGTACAGGTAATTTGAATATTGAAAGTTGTGGTGTTAAAAATTGTAAATTACAGCATACTAATAAAATTAGATCATTATGTTTATAGGTTAATAGGACAATCGTCAGGTTATATAAATTGTCTATATGTGAATAAGACAATAAAAATAAAGGTACTGCCGTAATGAGAACTAGTAAAAATGCTTCCGTCAACAATCATTTTTTTCACATTGACATCAGACGAACGAAAGTTATTACTGAAAACTATATAGCATATTTGGGCAAAAGTACAGTTTGCAAGCCGAATGCTTACAATTTGATTACGTCGAAGTATTGAGATTCGAGTGCAATAAGCAAGAATTGTGTGTGATTACCGAACACTTTTAAAAGTCAGTATTCGTTTCTGTATTTAATTTAATTATATAGAGAATTGGCATACCTAAGTTGTCGGTTAGCAAGATTTCCTTTGCTTGGTAGATGATTTACCAAAATCCAGATAGACAACATTTATTTTAAATTGCATAACTTGTTTATACATTTCATTTCTTAAAAAAAAACACCTAAATTTTTAAAAACCATATAGACAAACAGATAAAAACACTTCTAGCATTATTATTCTATAGATGAATATAATATTATAGGATAAATAATATCTGATGGTAAAAATAAACAGTTCTTTAAAGGGACATTGGCATATTAAAGTGAACATTTCAAAGCGTATTCAGAAACAATGAATCCGGTAATAGATTAAATAAAAACAATGATATTTTAGAAATCAAATAAACTCCTTACTCTGTTACCAGTTCCAACTGCTCTTTTGTTACCAATTTTTTATTTGTACTCGTAACAGATATCAAAAGATTATGACTGCAAATTTTTATATGAAAAAAGTTCTTCATTATTACTTAATATTACCTATAAACTTCGTGTGAATACATAACAGATTCCATGTTATCTGAGTTAACCTTTGCACTAACATCACCCTCTATATCATATATGACAATAAATGATTACGCGTAATTTCAACAAGGAAGTATGACACGCTTGCCTGTAAAAGCATTTCTGTTATCAGAATATGTGTGTTCGTTCCTATAGCGTTAATCTGAAATATTGTTACATATGAAGACAGTGGCTAAGGGCAATTTGCTGGAGCCAACCGTAAAAACGCTATGGCTTCAGAAATTGCCCGAGGCCATGCGGACGGTTCTCGCTAGTGTGTCGAGGTTCCGTTACACAGCCTCGGCATTACCGCGGATCGTTGCCACGAATGGGGATCACGGTCCCCTGCAGCGCCCAGTAGGGCCATCAACACTAAATTGGCGACCCCGACTATGAACACGGGTTCGAATATACCGCAACGTGCGCGTATAATATTTTTTTCTTTATAACTTTTAAGCCACGCAGTAATTTTTTTTGGAAAATATATTTTCCAACCATTTTTTATTTTTGATTTTTCAGAAATTTTTTATCATCGCTTATGTCTCATCAAGAGTCAGTCACCTATCAGGGTCGACGACACATTCGTCTCCGAATACGATGACCCTGATATGGACTATGAACATGATGAGACAGTGGCCATAGGCCGCAAAACTGCCGGGACGTCCGGTGAACAACAACAAGGCCTGGGCGAACATGGTACGGGGACTATCCCCAAAACCAAAACAACGATTCGCCCAACATTCGACGACCGGGCCCAACTCGAACGAACTGCATTGCGTTTGGCCAGGGAAAACGAGTCTCACCACCGGTGATGCTTCAGGTGTCGTTCACAAGGAACAATCGTTCGACCTGGTTCAAGTTGCTTGAACGCAAGTTCCGCAACTTGGGTCTGACCGATGAAGAGTCGATGTTCCAGGACGCGACGAGCATGCTCACACCGACAGAGTTGGAGGCCGTTATCGGCGACATTGGGTGTGACGACGACGTCACACCTTACACCACGCTTAAACTGGCATTATTGCGTCACTACGGTGACATAAATGCCAATGTCATGGAGAAGATCTTCCATGGCATGCAATTGAGAGATGGACGTCCATCCCAATTGCTAAACATATTTAAAGGTATTTCACTTGTAGTGATTATTATTCAATTTGATATCGGTTTTTAGTCGACAATAATGCACATTAAATATGTGTTTAGTAATAAATCAACTATACATTACTGTGATCCACTTATGTTTCGGTCTTTTAACGTTCTTTATCCGTTATAGTGCCAATATACACATTTTAACACATGGAAATGTAAACACATCGCGTTATACCTTTTTAATGTTAGTATCTGTCCACTGCATGACAATTTTAGTTGCATTAAAATTGAATTTATTATTAAACTGCGTTTGTGAAGTTCAACACAGTGAAGTAGTGCATGCACTAGACCAGGTATACTGTTGTGTTTGATACTAATCCATGTATACACCGTCCAGATTGATCAAAGATTGCGATAACTTGATTTATTGACTTTCTAGTTCATGCTTACTAAATGCAATAGGGGTATATAAAATTTGAATTTTTTTCTCATAAGCAAACCCCAGTCCATAGCGATTGCTATTTCTATGAAACAACCCCATTGGGAAAATATTGTCGAGTTTTTCTGTAGATGGATAATTTTATCGTGAAGAAATTTTTACTATACGAAAAGTGATAAAGATCGTTAGAATATTTAGCCTCCGTTTTACTCTAAATAGCCGCCACTTAATCCTATATGGTACACATTTCATTTAAGCGTCAAGAGCTATCAGCTCAGTATATGTGTACAATTAGTATGTGGGATCGATGTGTTGTGAATGTAAAAATTGTTATTTTTCACACAAATGCTTTAAACAAATTTCATGTAATAAAGAATTTTTGAATTTTTCAAATTTTAAAGTTAGAGTGACTAATGTTAAAAATAAAATCAATTAAATTTGTGTAGATATAATTTTCATGCATTATATCTTTTTTTTCCACAAAAATATAACACTTGTTATTTGTTTTTAGTAAATAAAATCTTAAATATAAATAATAAAAATAACATAAATATTACGGAATTAGCTACGTAGAGTTTTCTTTAAAGAAAATCATGCAAAAATTCACGTAAACATCTCGCACAAATAAAGTAAATAATAAATAAGAAAAATTATGCTTGATTTTGTCTTTTTTTTTCAAAGAAATTTACTGCTGTTTGATCTTAAACATATGTCTTTATGTAAGTAAATTATATTTTTACAACCTCAACTTCATTTTTTATTTACCACAAGAATTAGCGGTCAATTTTAGTTTATGGCAAATGCAATATTTCTTTACTTTTTCCATTTTCCCATAATAAGAAAATCAAATTTTTGTTAGCCCAGTGTGCTAAAACATTTATTATATCCAATACACGAGTAATATATCGCTTATTAAATATATTGAAAATTAGTTAAAAGTACAAAAGTGAATTTTTTATTGCAATAGGAAGTGATCCTGCTGAGATATTTATTCGCTATCGCTTTGAAATACAAAATGTTGATATTTTTTTTTTTTTTTTTTAGATAGATTGAAAGACATGAACACCATGTGTTCCTTTATTAAACAATTTCCGCTTTTATGAACATAGTGAGTTGGATATATAGCGAATATGCAGCATTTCTGGAAGTGATGTATTTTGATAATACATATATTTTAAGTCAATTGAAAGGGTCCTCTATGGACACTAGTTATTAATGAACTGCTTGACAAAAAAACCTCAACATGCCCTTGCATCGCTATGATTTGGTAATATTCATTCACATTAGTTCATTTGTTACGGTTTTCTAAGAAATGTGTTTAAGACATAAAGCAAAGTGAAAGAATTCTCAAAAAAAAAAAAAAAAAAATTAGTTTAAACAAATTTCTACATTTTTCTCTCATATAATTGAACATGTAACAGAAAGAAAATGATAGAATTTGATGAAAAGATTGTTGAAAATTTCGCAAATTTTTTTTCACAATGCACATGGCTTGCAATAATGCAAAAACGGGATTTACATATTGATATATAAAAAATTATTCAGAGCTCAAACAGACTCTTAGACCACAAGCAACCTTAACAGATTCTACATAAATAAATCACTTTAGAAAATGCTCAGAAATGTGGAAGCAAAGTAATGTGAAAGAAGAATTATTTTGCTTCTCTTAAATAAGTCAACATGTATAAGACTCAGGACTGTGTCTCTCTCAAATAACATAAAAATGTATAAAACTTCAGAACTGAGCCGTTTAATAATAGATGAAATAAAAAAAATTGTTTTCTGCATTATCAGAAATTATTTTAGATAATCAATATGAACAGAAATAAAATGCAAAAGATATATTTTAAAACCAATACAAAATTAACCCATACTATAGGCAGGATCTTATATGGCTACTGATACTATTGTGACAAACAAAATAGGATATTTTATACCAGTTACTATATAAACATCAATAATAATAGCTGTTTAGTTGTAATCTTTTAAATCAACATTTCTGTATAAAATTAATAGTTCCTGTTTCAGACTACCAAAATTCATCCATACATTGAGATTAATAATAATGGGCGATAAGATTCAGACATATAAATGTCCAATTTGTTATGTGTACTGTTCGTGTATAAGTATAAAATCTATCGATATTTTAAAAATGTTTATCTTTTTGCTTATCAGAATTCTTAAAAATAAAAATAAAAAATCTTTAGATTTTTGACATATAAATATAAATATATCCTTATAAATCCTTGAGTACACAAAATATATGTGTTTAATAATGATAATAATAAAATCCATAAATTCTATTCATATTTCGTTGTTGGTATTATTCAGCAGCTCGCTTCGTATATACAATATTTATTTGGCAACCCAAGAAGAAACAAGAAGGAAAAAAAAAAACGGACTAAGCCATTGAACGTTATTTATTGTAGAAGATATTTGTTATGTTTAGGAGTATCCTTTTTATTTTTGTATTTAAATGTAAAAACGTTTTTTATAGTATAATATATTCATACACTGCCAAGAACTAGCTATGCTTATCCTTTCTTACTGATGTAATATATAGTTGATGTAATAGTAATAGGTCACATTTTTAGTTATGCTGATTTGCTAAGGATTTTCTGAATTATTAAAATGAATAAAACTCCTCAGTTAAATAATTCGGTAAATTGGGATATTTATGGAAATATTATGTTACTTAATAAAATATACTAAAAACTATTAACATTTCACTATAATTTGTGATAAATCATCAAATGTAAATAATTTTTAGTATACTTTACGCCAATATTAGTTGAATTTCAAGCGATCTGTATACTGGGCACATAAAAATAGTGATATATATATATATATATAGTGATCATGTTTCCTATTGACAATTATATCATTTGTAAATGTGTCGTAACATGGAATGCAATTTTGAGGATAAACGTACTTAGAACACCGACTAATTAAGTTCGAGCTAGACAAAATACTAAATGGAAAAAATATATAAGTGACTTGTCACTAAGAAAATAAATGGAAGGACCAGAAATATTGGGCATGGTTTATAAATTTTATTATAACGATGATGTCTGTCCTTACCATTGTGTAGACATAGTTTTTGTTACAGATCTATTCAACAAAGGTGATGTGTCTGTAGATAGACACAGTATGTATTTATATTATGTGAATAAGTGATAGAATCAATTTAAGGTATTTTCAAGACTAAAGATACCTGACGAATCTCTTACTTCATAAATAGCATAGAATATGTCTGTAAGTATCATAGCATAGTACCAAATATCGGATTACAAGAAACATACGAAAAAAAAAACAAAAAAACGGCGAAACGACATTGAAAAATAAGGTGTTTTGAGATACATAGGAGAAATGAATATCTCAAGAAAACAATATGTGGAAGTAATACTTCACTACATTGGTTTTCAGTGGCAAAATCATCAAATAAGATATTAAACGGAGCTCATGATGCTAAAATTCTGATGATTAAACTATTTCTCACCGATTTATAAAAATATTGAAAAATGTTTAAACTAACGAGACATCAAATTTTAATTCATAAACTTAAAAAATATGAAAAAAAGGATAATATTGTCTAATTAATGGTTCCGAAATATTTCAAAAATAGTTTTATACATCTTGTAAAGACATTTGACAGAGTATTAAAAGAACTCGATTTGGTAGATATTAGAATTTCAAACTGTACCTGAACTGCATTATTTCAGTAAAAAAACTAATTGATGTTCATCTAACTCATTCAATGTTAATGTTAGTGTGCATCAGTGATCTACATTATGTCTATTAATCATTATCAATGTCTATACTAAACACGATCGTATTGAATATAGTTATCATCCACTGTCCATTATTTATTTTTTTTAGTTAATTTGGTGAATTAAGTAAATATTATTGTCCGGGATTTTATGTGCGATAGAAAAATATCATGGAAAGTAAAGAAAATGATGTATGAAACTCTAGTTGGGATCATAAACATAAATTGCACACACAATCGATATGAGAATATTGAGATGGAACTTTGAGGAGTAACATTGAAGGATAGAATAAAAAAATAAAAGACTTTATTTGAGACAGTTTCTATAAGTATAGTTTCTATTGTACTTGATATAATTATGTTTTTAATAATTACATTTGACAGTGGTTTCGGATAAAATACACGACAAAAATATAATAAATAAAGGATTCGTTTATTTAAAATAAAGATCCTTATCATCATCATCATTTTGCGAATATCCACGGGCAAAATGATGGCGTGGGAGATAGATTATTTACATCTCGGATAAACCGGTTGATAAC
>JANSTX010029233.1:0-14490 GCA_027564355.1 Penthetria funebris | reverse complement strand
AAATTCGTTGTGGTTTTCTGTATATCGCGTGATTTGTTTGAAGAACCTCTTATATATACATATATATATATATATATATATATATATAGTTAAGTTATTTACATTAAATAATTTCAAGAATATTTCGATTTTTCATAATATATGAGTAATGTAGTAAAAATCAGATTCATGATGTCTGTAAATTGTACATTGTTTGTAACATGTTCGTCATGTTGCTGGTAAAGTAATATCGATTAAACCGCCTTAATTTAGACTAAACTGTAAACTATAAGAACACACTTTACTCGTTTTGGACACCATGTACTCAGAATATATAATTAGTAAAATTAATCAAAAATTCACATTCACATATCCAAAAAATCACATCTATAATTTAGGACCCCATTTCCGAAACTAACGGGTAAAATGGTACAATATCTTGTAGAAAAAAATCTTATACTACTTAGTAGTATACTAACTTAGGCGTAAGATTATATGTGGGATGGTATAAAAATGCTAAAGATATAAAATAGCGAAAGGCAGGATATCTGCACTTTCTGTGCAGATATCTCGCACTTTCCTATTAGATATATAGCACTGGTAGGCAAACATAAACTATCAGATTTAACAAAAATTGCGGCTAGAAGTCCAAACACGATTGACCATGCAATCTCACACCAGAAGCAATGTGACATATTCTAGAAAATCAGCAGTTCACCTACTCGAAGAGCAAATTTTGTATTTGATAGGTCACTGAATATTTGGAAAGATAGACAACAATCACGCGTATTTATTCAGTTAGTTCAAAAGTTCAAAATTGTTGTGCACAAATTTTTATCTTATCTACTAAAAAAAAAAAATCATTAAAAAATGAGTTGCAATAAAGTTAAATTTGCTTGAAGATATTTCACAATGTAAGAGTGCATTATTTTTTGGCAATTCAATTAGAACATCGACTTCTGATGGAATTGCTTAAACTGCCAAACTATTTACTAAAACATTGATTCAATAATTTCAGCTGATGCAAATGATTTTTCGCGTGAATTTCTTCATGCTCAGTGTACGTCTGGAATGCATTCACACATGTTGAAATTGATAGTAGTTGCATTCATCATTTGTTACTTCGAATTTTTAAAAAAATGGGTTCTTTGAATGGATGTCAATTTATATTGAACAGCACATTGCACTGAAGCTGAAATTATCTCGCAGACTGTAACAAAGGAGAAGAAATTTGCATTCCACAAATCGGCTTAGAGCCGGCTTATAGAACTTTGTCATTTAGAATGAACAGTTGTATGGCACTTTAATTCAGGTAAAGTTCTAATAAAGGATATACTTTTTGTCAATGCTTATATTTTATAAAATTGAAAAATATTTACAAATAATATTACCATTGAAGAACTTTTGAACTGTATAAAATTGCTATCAGTTATCTGTTTTTTTTTTTCATATATCATTATTTTAAAATGCCTAATTATTCCGAAATCAAAAACCGTCATTTTTAACGGTTAGTATAGTAATATAATAATTAAATATTTATAATGTTATCTTTAATTTATTAATTCAATAAAATAAAATATATATAATTATGGTCAGTGACTTGGGCAGTATCACTGTACTTTTGCATCTCAATAAAAATATGATTACGTCAATATATACAAAATAACATCATATGTTATAATGATAAAAAAAATATGTAGAATAAATAGAAAAAATAGGATAAATGTGCAAAATATTTGACATTATTCTAAAATTACATTCATAGATACATTAGAAAAGATTTATAAGTGTCACTTCTTCTAAATAAATAAACAATCGCGATCTTATAATGTGGCCGACCTATACTCACTCATCATACTACAACTATATCAAGCTGAAATTGTCAAAGATGCTCAGAATCAATATGATGTCGAATTTGAGCTGAAATTGAGCATGTATGATTTCTGTTAGTAAGACAATGACAAATACTGTAGTATACGCTTAGAAGATCTTATCTTATCTTCTTTTGAAATATCAATAGAAGTTGTGTTTCAGTATGATTATACAGATCGCAGACAGACGGCAATTCAAACAAGAATATCACGGTAAATAAGGTAACAATTATTAGGATAATTAATTGAATGACACTGAATTATACCACAATTGTATGTCTTTGCGGCGTATATCAATCTACTACTTTACAAACAACTACTAACATATCAGCTTAAGGTGGATTCCATACATTTCAATATAGTCGACTCAAGTTGGGACACAGTTTTAGCAACTGCAGTAAATGGACAAATGAATTATAACAGTTACGCTATGTTATAACAGATCAGCCTTCAGGTTTAACCGGTTTAACAACTATAATAAATGGATTTTATATAGATAACAGCCATAATGTCTTGGAATAATCTTGCAAACTTTAATAACTTTTTTTGAGTATACTACTAACTATACTCCATATTAAAAAAAAAATAATTTAATTTATTAAAATATAAATCCGGGTATACGTGCCAATAAGTTAAAAAATGTGTACAAATAAACAGTCACGTGGATATTTCTCTGATACCGTTATATACTCTAATTTAATATATTTTTTAAGAAATAAAACATGTAACTAGCAAATATAAACTGCATGCATTTCTTCCATAAAATTATTAAACTGAACTATATCGGCAAATTAATATAATGTTTAATACACAATTTCAAAGATTTGAAATAACGTGGCGAAAAACCGTCATTAAGGAGCTTAGTATCAGTGTAAGCGAATGGAGTGAAGTATAGGTGCTGGCCAGAGATTGTGAACAATGGCGGTTGGTCGTTGATGCCGCTATGCTTCTGCGTAGAATAAAGTTCGAAATGTTGACATGATAAAATATATGTGAAAATGCATATCACTTAGTGTGTCTTGGCTATAGAGTACTTTATTAACATAATCTGAATGTTAATAAGTGCACATTGTAATTGGGTAATATTTTTTACGAGATACAAATTCTGTCAATGGTATTATTATAAATTATTTTCTGGAAATTTAATGATACATTATCAAATTAATATGCTTATAATGTAACCGGTTATTCTAAGATTGACAACAACTGATATGTGTATGACTTAATTAAGTACATATTTTAATGGATTTTTTTTTTTTAATTTTCACAACAATACAACGCTTTCAACAATATTACAATATTGTTCTAAACATATTTCTTATTTATAAAATAAAAATAATATTAAGCGGCGCGTACCTTCTTTCCAATAGATGACAAATACTGTCTATTCTGAATATTACTGTACTATTCACGTCACTATTCACTTCACTATTTCACTTTTATGAATGGTAAATTCAAATTAATTTAATTTTACAAAAGAATTCCACTTAATAAATTTTAGTTGGTACTTATTTATTTAATTCACTAAAGTTAACAACTTAGAATAAAAACACTTTACACGACAGTACGTCTTTCTTCCTAAGTGGTCTTATCGATTATAAGGAAGATATAAGAAAATTGGTAAATTGTTGGTATTAATTTGTATATTACCTATCTTCCTCTGCATGAATTACAAAAGATCACAAATACATACATATTTATAAAATAAAAAAAAGACCACTAAGTGTTTTTAAATCAGAAAAAAATAAATGTGATTATTATTACCATTTCTTTATTGTTATTCTAGCACATATACGTAAAGTATTTTGCTAAACTGATATATACGCACACGGATATACATCGCGATGTATAATCGATATTTAGGAACTTGGTGGAAATGCCTAAAGTCTAAATTGAGATATGAATGAGATGAACTTAAACTAGTTAGTGCCTATAGTGTTGGTGTTTTAATAACTGTCCAACGGGTACGTACCTCTCTGTGACATCCAAGTCAAATGTCACAGTCGATTAGTGAAGATATGTCTTTGTTATTGGCCGAAATGAGTTTCGATTTCTGAAAAATTTTACCAAAATAGTCTCGCTGTTAATAGGTGTAAGACAAGCGCGGTCTACTTCTATCCATTTAAATGGAAGCTCTAACTCCAGACGACTGATTATACATATAGATGCTGCAATATAGAATTCAAATAGAGATTCGTAACAGTGTCTCCCAAATAGAAAAATGTAATATTAATGTGCATTCAGTAATTTGGAAGATTTTCACAAAATTTTATGATATTTGTGCATAGACACTTTTTCTATATACCAAACATTTTTACTGTAAACTGCTGTCGTTGTCATATGGTCATCTAAGCTGATTAAGAAAATAATGTTTCACTAGGCGATTAATAATACATGATTAATTGGTTTATCATCCATTGATTTTTTTACTCCATATTAGTAATTAGACGAATGATTTAAAAATTTCAGAATTTTTCGTATTCATTTCATTTTGTGTGTGAAGATGACGACTAAAAGAGAATAATTAAATTATTACAGGTCGTATCAAAATTAATTTCTGTAGCAAAGGAATTTTGATTTACATCATCATCTTATGCGGAAGCATATGGGGCGTCAATCAACAGTCATTGTTCACGATCCGTAGTTAGCACTTTCACTTCACTCTCCTACTCCTTCTACTGGTACTAGCCTCTTAAAAGATGAGGTCTTCTAATAACTTATGGATTCTAGTAAAAGTGCGTATTTGGCCATATCACCGATCGATCGCCTCAGTGTATGGATAATTCAATTCCACTTTCTTCGGTTGACAATTTTGTTCATCGCCTCCAAAACTGTCATTCTCCACAAATTCTCGTTTAATATTGTATTTGACCGTCAGACACCATTCAGCATACCAAATATTTAAAGAGCCTTTTAAATGCAGAACTTTACATCTATTTCAGCACCACCATCAATGGGCAAAAAAATTGCCCAAATATTGACAGTTCTCTACTTCATCCAATTTCTTCGTCGTTGACATCACTTCGACGTACCAATCCGCATTCGTTTTGTTTTTGAAACATTGACCTTTAGGGCGACTTGTGTGGTGTATTTCACATGTCGTATTCCAATTTCACTCACATGTCAGTTTTTATAGTCCAATCTCCGTTTTCATTCCATCGAATCACGCTCTATCAGAGAATACCGATTTTGTAGCTCACCGCATGAAAGAATTACAGGCCAGCAATTCAATTCACTTCTGTGATTAATCTTAACCCCAGATCACCAATAATACTAATATATTATACTAAACTATTGATATTTTTAACATTTGGTGATGCATGCAGTTTTATGGCATTATAGATATTAGTGTATTGTTTGAATGGTCAACAAACATATCACTCAAACTATATGTACCTGTCGATTGAGACACCACTCTTTCGCATTAATATTATATATAATTTGATCAATTACACATTTCATTGTATATTACAAACTGTGTGTCTAACCTATATGAGTCGTATGATGACCAAATACTGTATCAAACGAGAATTTTTTGACACTGGCAGACCTAGATGGCAGTGAACAGGATTATCAATATCGAATTGATATTATTGCAATGTTCGACAATTTGTCCTGGAATCGCCAAGGTATAATAGCAGACCAGGTTGTACAAGAAAAATTTGACGAAGAACCGTTAAATAGAACAGTACTAGTGGTAGTAGATGGAGTGACGTGAAGGTACTGGTTAGAGATCATGAACAATGACGATTGTTTGCTGACGCTCACGTAGAGTAAAGGTAAAAAAAATGTCATGGTTTGGAGATGTCGTACACAGATGTACTGATGATATTAAGCGACTGAAAAATTGATAGGGTAATTTTGATGGCGATAGGAATGTGTACAAAAAAAATAAATTTGTACTTAACTCTCTTTTGTAATCATACGAGTATTATAATAATACTTTTCATATCAGCAATGTTTATATATTAAATCTTTTATAACTAGTATTGAGAAGAAGCATCGTGTTGTTTAGTTTTGGCCCCTCTTTTTAAACAGCAAAAAAAAAAAAAAAAAAAACAAAAAACAAGATGTTTTTCATGGTTTGTTTTTTTGTGTCGCAGATAACACACATATACTAGTACCTTGTAGTAACCGGGCATTAGTATATAGCAATGAATTATGTATATTTAAATAATGAATGTAACTGAAACTCAAGTATAAAAGATCTTCACATAGTATGTCAGTGGTTAAATGACTCTGGTTTAACACGTGGTTCTGCAAAGTTAAAAGTTTTTTTTACTAAAATTTTTTTGTGTGTCGACAGTTTAACATATAAAAAGTATAAGACTTTAAATTAGATTTTTATATTACATATATTATAATCACGAATTAAGATGAGTTTACCAACAGAAGGTGAGATGAATAACTAACTATATATGCATAAAACTAAAGACTAATTTAAAGAATGTATCGCTATCATAAGTATCGAATTTTGTTACTTACTACAATAGTCAAATATTCAAAAGATATAACAACGTTTTAGTTCTTATAATTTACGAGCCAATTAATTAAATTCATTATTATTTCCGGACCTCTTATTGTTGATGATCAGCCAAATCATCATTAAATTTCTCAGTCACACTGTGTATATCATAACCTCATATGCTTTGATAAGACAAAAAAATAAATGTTTGTATTTAATTGCAACAATCTAAAAGATCCCAATTTATTATTACATTCTAAATTCTATACCCATAATTGATGATGCAAATCTATAAAAGATCGCTAAAATTTGATGTTAAAATGACAAGGTTAAAATAGGCATATAAAAATTGTCCCTGATTATCATCACAATTAACAAATGCAGTCACACATAATATTTTTTTTTTTTAACATCATCATCAATTTGATCGCACCGCACTTTTAACTATTTTACTACTTTGCGCTTATTCAGAAACGATCCTTTTGTTTCAAAGCATATTTACTCCAATTTTCTGATCTATGATCATTCTAATCATTTTGATCAACTGACATTCAAGTAACTTATATAGGCGATCACCCGCACAAGATCTAAAATTAAAAAAAAAAACATATCCCCAAAAAAAAAATGGTTCGTTCCATAGACGAGAAGTATGCGACATAATCGAAATTTAGGCGTACGACCAAACGTACATTCGACCGAATTTGAGTGTGATACAACCAAGCAACTGAAAATACTAGACTATTGGGCATACTGCTAGCAGAACCATGATAATATCTATAGAATAATAGCGCACCCACATTGTGCGCCTGCCTATGTGAAATTGTGCCTATGTTGAAGTGAATATTAACTCGATTGAAAATTCGATTGGTACTTGCGATTAAATTGATGGTTCGTAACGGATACGCGTTTCATGCAAGATCTACGAGCACTGAAACCATTCATTACATTTATTCATGATGAACGGCATATTCACATGATGTTGACCATTAATAACCTCATAATAGCACCCAAACAGTGTGTTCACATATTTTTATAACGTGGGATGGATCTAAAAATGACAAAACAATGATCTATACTCAGTTTTAAAACTACAACTGAAAACTATCATGAACAAATTGTTAGCACAGGTAGTACAGGTCTTGATCTGTACACAACATGAGAGTATTTGGTATTTGACATAATCATTTTGTATACAATATCAAAAACCCAAATAACTGTATTGAGATATACCATTATATCATAATGGGATTACCAGTGACCAGTTAAGATGGGTTGAGTAACCTAGATGTTCCTCTCTCCACCTTTTACAATTAATTGATGCGTCAATTGATTCTCGTATGAATTTGTTTTTTTATTAAACATGATGAGTGGCAAATTTTTGTCCTGGTATTTTGATTCAGAATAATTGTCCCAAATCATTGAATTTCGCTGTCGCTCGTTTGGCATGCATATAACAGTTTGCGTATATTAAAATGTTCCCCGCTACAGAATTCGCTTTAATGTGAAACCAGTTAATACAGTTAGAATTATGATTAGAACAAATAGAAAAAATTGGTTGCACAGTGAGAATTTAATTGATGTTTTTTTATTTATAATAATATTTTATTGTTTATTCTTTGCCCTCAGTCGGTGGATATAAATTGGGCAAACTAATCATTGAAGGTAAAACGAAACAAGTATTCGATTTGCCATCAAATCCAGGACATTGTCTACTGTTAAATAAGGATAGAATTACAGCTGGTGATGGTGTTAAAGCTAATGATTTGAAAGGTAAAGCTGTAATCTCAAATCAAACTAATGCACATGTTTTTAATATATTAAATAAAGCAGGTAATTAATAATAATTTTATTATTTGAAATATTTGCCAGATGATTGTTGTCAGTAGATAAATGAGTATAAATATACAAATATTGGTTTTAAATTTAGGATTAAAAACTGGTTATGTTAAATCAGCAGCAGAAAATGCATTTATTGCCAAAAAATGTGAAATGATTCCAATTGAATGTGTAACTAGACGACTTGCAACGGGTTCATTTTTAAAGAGAAACGTTGGTGTTCCAGAAGGATATCGGTAAAATATTTAGGGTGTTAATTTCAATATTAACACTTTTAACATTTGAATTTTCTCGTTAATTATTTTTCTAGATTTACACCATTGAAATATGAAACTTTTTTCAAAGATGATGCAAATCATGATCCCCAATGGAGTGAGGAGCAAGTTATATCAGCTAAATTTAATTACAATGGTGTTCTTATTGGTAATTATTTTATTGAAAATTTCTATTTGTTTTGAATTAGACAGATTGCATGTCGGAAACATTAATTATTCGCATTGTACGAGTAAATTTATAATTAATGTGTTTTTCTTTCGATACCTTGGGATAAGAATTGAAAATAAGATTATTAAGTAGAGATCGATATTATTTATTTGATCCTGACCCCTCATATATTAAGAGATAAAGTAAAATAGCACATTGATTTTGTTTTTTAATTTATTTGTTTTTTTTTTTAAAAAAAAAAACATTACAATCAATGACGCTTGTTTATTAAAAATATATGTTGTTATTGTTTATGGAACAACATAAATATAAAGTAATGTGTTCTTTATTATTATAATAACATATTTGTTGTTTATCAGAAAATAATTAGGTATTTAGTTCATCTCAATAAATAATGTGTAATGAATTTGTTTTCTTCATTTCTGGATATGACAATAAATCACTTAAACTCAAATTGAAATAATTTTTATGGGGAATTTTGAAGGAGTGACAAATGGCGTAGCCGATTAACATCTACATAACTCAACTCAAAATAGATTCTAGGATCACAGTACTAGGATATTTGGTCATGCTTATAATACCAAGAAACTACATGTTAGATGTTGAGGGGATGTTCAGGCACTCAATCTGTTAGGTTTGAAGCCGGTGGGGTTAGGTGTTTTGAATAGTATTAATGCTAAAGGCAATAATAGTGCAAGTCGAGCTTGGCGGCCGAACAGCTCACATTACCTGTACAGTCGATTTTCTATAAGTTAACATTAGTGACGACAGTCTTGCTTTTTAACAGAGAGCAGACCACACACGTTTAACATTAACATTTTTAAATTATATTATCTTTATAGGTCCAGATGAATATACAATAATGAAAGAAACAAGCATTTTAGTATTTGAAATATTGGAAAAAGCTTGGGCAACGAAAAATTGTTCATTAATTGATATGAAAATTGAATTTGGCATTGATGTAGATGGTAAAATATATTTAAATTATATTTTATTTTAAATATTACTAATATTGAATATAAATCTAATTAATGTTTTATTCCATCATAAAAACTTTTTATATAATTGCCAGGTAATTTAATTGTGGCTGATGTAATTGACTCAGACTCATGGCGTTTATGGCCATCAGGCGATAAACGTTTAATGGTTGACAAACAAGTCTACCGCAATTTAACAACTATAACGGATGCTGATTTGGAAACAGTAAAACGAAACTTTATTTGGATTCGTGATCAAATGGAAAATATTATACCAAAAAATGATCATTTAGTAGTGATTTTAATGGGAAGTTCTAGTGATTTGGCTCACTGTGAAAAAATTGCAAAACATTGTAATGAATATGGTTTAAATGTTGAATTACGTATTACATCGGCACATAAGAGTACAATTGATACATTGAATATGCTAAAAGAATATGAAGGTTCTGTAAATAATTTAGTATTTATAGCAGTTGCTGGCCGCTCAAATGGCTTAGGTCCCGTATTGTCTGGTAATTCTGTATACCCAGTAATAAATTGTCCACCAGTTAAACCAGAAAATATGAATTTAGATATATGGTCAAGTTTGAATCTGCCATCTGGTTTGGGTTGCAGTACCGTTATTTATCCAGAAGCAGCTGCTTTGAATGCAGCTCAAATTTTGGGAATAGGCAATTATTTGATATGGTCTAAATTGAGAGTTAAACAAGTGTTGAATTCGATTAATCTTAAAATTGCTGATAAAAAAATTCGTGGTGTTAAACATGCTTAAAAAAATATAATTTTGAATATATTATGTACGCCTATTATCAAACGATTAGCGTGCTTTTTTGTATTACATTTTTGTTTTCTTTAATAAATCATCAATAACAATAATCTTTTTTTATATAAGCATTTGCAAATATTGTATAGGCAATTATTGGACTCTGACAGAAATGTGTGTTTTTATGTCTAAATAAGCGAAATAAATTATATTAACAGCAAAATCCATGTCAACAGACTGAAGGAAGAAAGCCTATAGTATAATACGTCGTAAACCATTATCCATTGTAATCAGGCAATGATCAGAGTTTTGGCTAGGTGCTCAATCTGAAGAATAAGGTTTTGATCCAATATATTATTAATATAATTTGATCGTGACAATTGATGACTTGTGAGCTCTCTAACGTGCAATTTGTGTCCAATGCCAACTCATCAACCAATCCTACTTGAAACATTAATTCTTAGATAAACGTATGAATTCTAACTTATGTGTTTATTCCAATTGCATGTTTACCAGCAAATTTATGATGTCGTAAAAATCAAGTTCTTCCCATTGCTTAGACTCGCATCTCCTATCATTTCGTTTCTTGTTCACGTTTGACATCACCGAATCTAATCCCTGCTTAACACCTGAATGGACATTAAATACATTATCAAGCTATCCACGATATAACATTCGTGAGTTACGATAAATTTCGTGAATCATATTCATCATTATTTTATTTTACTTTAAAAAAATTATTAATATCATAAGACGATCAAGACTGTCGAATGCTTGTTTACGATCTGTCAGGCTTAAAAGCAGCATGCACTTTACTATTTTCGTTTATTGTTTTCATTGTGTTCCAATTTTACCGATCATTATCATGTACTCCAATTTTTTCAAACATTATTATGCAACAGAAGAGACGCCAAAAATGATCTGAAAATTACTGTCAAATATCATTCGGCTATAATCGGAACAACATCAATACATTTCGCAGCTTTAGGCTTCCGTTACATATTTGTCGATAATTTAATATGAAACTGCCCAACAAACAAAAAAGTAATCACTGTAAGCATATACACCTCAAAAGCACCGTACACCCATGTTATTTGATCTATAACCAAATTGCATTATGTCGATGAGCTTGTAAATTTTGTGATTGAATATTATCCCACCAAACATAAGATTGTATATGTTGGTGAACATATGCGCCAAAAAGCTCACCATTCTTGTTCAACTATACCCGGTTTCACCAGTAGCTGTTGACACCTTCTTTCGCTTTTCTTCAACCGAATTTCTCCCTCAACTGAATAACGTCGCGTTTATAACTCTGTGACACCTGCGCTGCTTCGAGAATGTGTCTAGCATTTACGGTTCCAAAACAAAAATTCGTCATATATTTCTGTCCAATTTGACGCCATTTGTTCATATTTCACGTGTAATTAAAAGTTTGGACAGTGCGAGTTACAGGCCCACAAACGCCAAGGTTAGTGGTATTGATTTGTTTCTTTAATAGATTTATTCGTAACCACACACTAGCAGTTACTGTTTTAGATGAGTTCAGTATGATGTCGGTAATTTAAAAACTAGAAACAAGACACTATATAATATCTATATTTGTTGTTAGGATCGAACGATATAGATAGACGAAAGTGTAGAAACATCCACCGTCCCCCCCTCCATTGGACAATGTCGAGATTATACTCTTAATCTTGACCTCGTCCGAGTGGGGGAGGAGGTTGAAATCTAGACTTTAGCCACAACTGACATACACTGTGATCGTGTATCCGGTGGTATTGTGAGAAGGTAAATATAGCTTGAGACACATCAAGACGTTAGTCAATTACTCCATACGGTACACTAGAATAAAATAATATGAACATATTCGCCAAGAGACTTACACTTTTAAAAGATGAACATCACTGATATATTATTGTTATTGTTCCGTTCAGTGTCGAATGACTTTCGACAATCGAGAATTGTTGAATTGAATCAAAGATTGAATCCATTCGGCGCCTTTTACTAACAGCAACCAGTAGTAGTTATTACATAAAAATACGAAAAAAGAAATAAAATAAAAAATTAAATTCTTATTCATTGTTATTTTGTGCATTACGCGATCAGTAAATTAAAGAAGTGAAAACGTATGGATAGAAAGTATAGTTGCAGTGGTACATTTAAATTAGTATTTTTAAAAATACATTTTTTATTTATTCGTGTATATACTACAATTACTATTTTATCTAGTACAAATATTAATATTGATAGTAGTAAGTAAGCATTTTTAAGTATACTAAAGTATATTATCTTATCAATTTAAAAGATTAATAATTTATTATGGTAATTTTTATTGGGAACCTGTTTTCTCTTTTTTGCTCAGCAATTACTAGTTTGTAAAATAAAATCAAATTTTCAATAAATTATATTATGCACTTTAAATACAATCAAGTAAATTACAATATTTCTTTCAAAAGTAATTAACAAGACCTAACTATAAACATAAATACGCTTAAAGATATGCATTGTAATTCGGCAGAAGGTTATCACTTCAAAAGTAAAATTGATTGTGACCACTGAAAAAGTTCAGCAGTTGTTGTGATAAATAATTGAATAAAATATTTAAGTAAAGAAAATGTTTACACTTCTAATCGGGTCTAGAATACTTAAACCTAAATGGTATATGTGTGGTAAGCGTACATTTGAAATGATTGATTATAAAACTAACTTGTTAAATACCACAAACATATAATAAATACAAAAAAAAATAATTAAATATTTTCAATATTATATTGTCTAGTCATTCTTTGTTCGTCATTCAAGTGATTGTACTACAGTTACTGGTTGTATATTGTAATTGTGATCGTGTACGAATAATAATAATAATAATAATAAAATCAATGCAACTCTAATTGCAACAAATTTTGAGACATTTAAATAAACACATATTTAATAGATAGTACATTTAAAAAAAAGTTACAAAGTAAAGGAAATTTTGAGTCAAGTTCAAATCGAAAAGTAGGTGTTACAAATTTCAATTATTAAATTAAAGTTATCAAAGTCGTAATTACATATTTTAAATATATGCAAACATATAATCGCTTCAACTATACTCTCTCTCCCATAGGTTTATTATCAATAACATTATTTTATTACATTACCCTTGAAATGATTTGCTAACAACATTTAAAGCAATATTTAAAATTATTGCAACAAATTTTATTTCTATCATTAACATTATCCTTTTATTGTTAAAAGGAACTATAAATTTATTACACCAATGACTTCAACCGTTAAATGGAAAACATTTATCTCATCCAACATTAAATACGCAAGTTTTAGAGAATTTACAAGAGAGGACGTTACTAGTATTCAATCGCAACTAAAGCGCCATAATTATACTTAAATTTTTGAATGTATTAATTTGGCGAAATGTAATAATTTTTTTGAGCTTCGAATATGTCGACATTTTTTAGTAGCGTTGTCCAATGGTAAACAAAAAAAGGTTCTATCACATTGTATTGTGAGTAGCGCGATAAAAAAAAATAACTAAAACAATTCGAAATGATGTTTTATATTTGATGGGATCAGCTAGGCTACCAAAACAATCACAAGGATTCGCTATCGATTAAGTATTAAAAGGAAAAATGACTACAATTCGACCACAGACATGATACAGATATAAGTCGACCAATGCTCGGCCAACGAAAATAAACTTTTAGAAACGCTGAAATGGGGTGTTCTACTTCATCTATCGTATTCACCAGACTTTGCATTCTTTTTATCGATGACTCATTGCCTAACTAAGCACCACATATGCAGATATAAAAAAAAATTGATCGTTTCATGGATAGCGAGTTTAGATAGGAATAAGTATGCTGCCAGAAAAATGGGAAGGAAAAAGGGCCATACAATAAATGTATAGATAATAAATTACATTGTAAAAAATTTTACGCAATAAAACTACAATTTTAGTAAAAAAAATTTATAAAACTTACTTGTAAATTTAGAAAGTTTTTTGACATAATTGATGGTGGTTAATAACATCGTGTCACAAATTCAAGTTTCCGTGAATATGGGCCTCAAGTGTATTATAAAAATGTTCAATATCAAACGAGCATTTGTGGTGACTAGTAGATCTGGGGTCGATCCCTCATTTTGCTATAATAAATT
>JANSTX010029222.1:0-10002 GCA_027564355.1 Penthetria funebris | reverse complement strand
ACAATCAATTTATATTAATAATATCAATAACTATGCGGCAATTATATGTTATCATTATATATACTATATAATTTTGTCAGAATTTGTGGTTTATAATTTTTGTACGGAAATTTATTCAACTTTAACATTTCACATAAATTATTATTTATGCACAACAATGCAATCATCGTACAATTAATTGCTGAGGATCTGTTATTTATTTTAAAAGTAGGAAATTATAAAATGCAGTTAAAACTATGGTCATTTTTAATGCTAATTTTTATTAATAATTATATGGTAACAATTTTATTTATATACTTAATTTGTTTTTACTATCCGACCATATTGCCAAAATTTTGAATTAACAGAAATATACCATAAATTAAATTAATGTTATTAAACATTTTGTTCAATTGACATAGATTATACTTGTAATTGATCTGTGTCAACTTAAATCATGATTCTTGAACAATATAGAACATTTTTGATTCTACTATATTATTTCGATTTTATTTATATTGTTGACGCTTAACGTACATCCCATTAGAGTTTTTTTGACCTGACCTAACCAATAAAATGCAGAAACTGAAATATACTCGTAATATTTTTTTATATAATTAAAATTATAAATATAGCATAATTATGAAAACTAGTCACAATATTGTTTTCAAAACTATTTCGACGTTAATATATAGTAGTAACATAAAGTCAAGAATTGCGAATGATTTTGAATGTTGACATGTACCTCCATCACATGTCAATCTTCAAAATCATTCGCGCGTCTTTTCTAATAATTTAAAGATTTATTACACTTTACATGATTTTTATACTTAAAGTATAAACATATCATGTGCAAATGCATATTTATTGTAAATATTATACATTTGTACTTCAGAAACTCGAATTCATACATTAAAATATAATATTATTCTTACAAAAATTGCAACATTTAATACTGACACAAAAAAACTTTAGAAATTCTTGCATGGTTTTTATATACTGTTCAATAACACGTAAACAAATGAAATGATTATAAAGGTGGACAATTTTAAGGAACCTTTTTATGCGTAAATAAGCAGATCCTGTTTATTAGATGGCTTGGACTACTGTCTCTGCAAATTGGTCTGTCTTTGATCTCCACTTTTTTTTTTTGAAAACATCTGTCGACAAAATTTTTCCAATTATAGGATTCAATTGTAAGAAATTCTATTTAAATGTCATTTTTTGATACTGACATGTCAGTGCGACTATTACCACATACTCATTTACTTAATATACGTCTTGAACTTCTGCTTCTGTTGAGGTTATAATATGACAGATTTTCTAGAAACAAGAGATTTCAGCAAATTTGCATAATCATATTGACATTAATGCCATCTTCTGTAATATCATGTTTTATATAAAACTTTTTAATTTTTAAGAAAAATGTAACTAAAAATTAATGACAAATGTAATTGATAACAAAAGTTAATTAAAAATTATGAAAAAAACCATTTACAAACGATATCTATCAAAACGTACTGTCATAAAGTTGAAGAATTTTTTATTGTATATACGTCAAACTCACAACTAATTGCGATTATTTTATAACCGATCAAATTGAGAATCTATCTAACAAGTCACTTTACGTCGAACTTTTGACACCTATATGTTATATTATATATATTTTTACTAAATATTGAACTTCATGCATAAATCATCTCGTGGTTCAGACTAAAATAACTCGTGGACTATACATAATAAATAAGTGATATAATAGGTATTCGAATAAAATACATTGATTTTCTTTTTTTTTTCTCCTATATATTTCAACTTCAGTCAACTTGAATATTAACATCTTAATATATACGCCACAAAAACAAATAAAACTGCAGTAAGATGTTAATTTGCCGTTTCTTGATATATAAAATTAAATGCCATCAGTTTTTTGTTCTATATTTTGAATAATTCTATAGAGTGGTATGTAAATTTTCAACTACCTTATTGTTTGTCAGTGAGTTGTCAAAATTGACATATACAGTGATCTTGCGTTTTCTGTGGTGTAGATATGTTGAGTAATTTAACCACGAATTCTTTTGCAATTGTCATGTCAAATAGTGGAAAAAATTAGCGTCTCAAGAATGAGAAAATGTAATCATATTAAAAATTGCATAACATAAATTTTAAATTATATAATTTTTGTATAAGCGAGTAACCCCAATTTTAAATTGTAGCCAAATGTATTAATTTGGTTTTATGTGTTTGTTAATTTTTCGTTTGTCCGATGCAAGCCCATTTACTTTCATATAATTTTTACCGTTATACGGCATAGTTTAAGGCATAATTTATACTCTCAATGGACTATATGTTTTTAAAATATCATTAATAGTTAAATTTTTTTTAAGAATGAGCTACGTTACATTTAAAGTTGCATATGTTTGTGAACATAAGCTAAAAATGTAATTTAGATTTTTAATTTTTAATCTTTCAAATTGAAATTATGTCGGTATATTTGCTGTACTAATATAAAATTTATTATTGCCAAAAAAAATCAAGAAATAATTGCACGCCAAATTAAACAGTAAAAACTATATTGAACTTTAATAATTTCAATCTAATTATTACGTTTTCACTATGTTTTTATGTCTATTCGATGTATTCATACTTTTTTATTTAGCTCCATTGCCTGTTATAATATTTACAAAACAGTCCCAGTTGTTATTAATATTGAATTACATTTTAAATATAAGAAATTCAATTAGAATGAGGCGAAGAAAAAGGTAAATGAAATTTGAAACCTAAATCTAAGTATAACAAAGGACTAGCTGAATTCCAAATGGAAAAACCCTTAAAATGTATAAATCTTATTTGTTTTATAATTATTATTCGTTTTGTCTCTTCCATAATGTATATATATATACATATATATATAAATTATAAGGAATAATTTTATTAGTTGCACCCTATATATTTTAAAAGGTACTCACCCCTGACTAAGTATAACATTTTCCACCCTTACCGAAAAGATGAGACTTTTTTTTCTTGTTTTATATGAATAATAACTGAACAGTATTTTTTTTCTAATTAATGAATGACCCTTTTAATTTTTCTATTCTATTTTTATTTTCTTTTAGCTAATTGTTGACTATAATTTAACGAATAAAATATCAAATAAAAAATGCAAATTTAGTTCTGTAATGAATTGAGACGACAAAGTAAATTGAATAAATTTGTAAAATTTCTATGATTAAGGATTATTATTTTTTAATATCGACATTTGTCTTACTTGAAAAGAAAGTATACTAGTACATGCTATTATTCACGATATACTCGTATGATATATTGAATATCAGTTCCTCCAAAAATTGGTGTCAATAAAACAAATTTATTTAATATACATAAACTAATGTGGAATTATTACAATTTAGTGGTGTTAGTTTTCGGATTAAATAATCAATAAATGAGAGTGTAGTGATTGTGATAGGTGCTACTTTAAATTAATTTCACCCACAATAATTACGAATAGTTGTTTGTTAAATGCATGGTTGGTTGGTTGGTTAGCAGTGCCGCCACTTGCGTCTAAGCCTTCAAAGGATCCCAATTAGCACGTAGGTTGCTAAATGTATAATCCAATTATAAAAAATTGTAATGCAGAAACTGTTATAAATGTAAAAAAAAAAATATTTAAAAAATTTGAACGACATAAAATATTTCATGTAATTGTGGAAAATTGTTGTCATTAAAGAGATGAGGTTATCATAGATCAATGAGAATTAAATTAGTGACGAATGGAGTGGCCGACTATCATCGAAGTTTTTCAAACCATTTTTACCTCAACGCAATGTCACCGGTAACTCGATCACGGTATATGTCAGTAATGGCATGTAATCGAGACTATAAATATGCTGTTAATGTCGTATTTGTCGACTGGTGAAAAAAAAAACCACTCAATAACAAACTAAGAAGCTGGGGATTTAGACACTACTCTATTGAAATATTCAAATGTATAACTGGATAATTATGATTGATCCTTATAGTTATTTGAGTTTACATTTGATGTTACATGCATATTTGAAACTGTGACTTAACATTGTAATGTCGCCCTCGAGATGTAAAGGTTCAGATGATGAATTGGATTGAAATGGCGAAAATTGACATAAATTAGTCATGATTGAAAATGATAAATATCGTTGATTGTATTAAATTTAGAAGATTTAATATCATAAAATTGTGGAATCATGAATTTTATTTGAATATCAAGGACAAAACAATTTTAATAATTAACACCAACGTAAAACAGATTTAATAATTTATAGAAAACAATTCTAAAATGATCTGAATCTTGATTTAATAATTCACTAAGTGGTTACAACTAAATTTTACATAATTTTGTTATTTTCTTTAAAATAAAATGTGTACATATTTTTTTTCTACCCTTAATAAATTTAAATAAAATGTTTATTATATATAATATTATCTAATTATCTATACAGTCAAAATGATTTATATTTTAATCTTTCTATTCAAACGAATATATGTTTATTTGTTGTCGCAACATTAAATTAAAATAATTACCATAAATAATAAAATTCTATTTGATTTGCCAGGACTATACAACAATATATATAATTATATATGTTGTATGTATATAAAAAGAAACTAAAATCTAACAACCTTAAATCAGGAAAATTCATTACGGAACGTAAGCAGCCAAAGTAACTGAAACATTTAATTTTCATTAAAATTGTAAGCATTTTGGGATTGGGTTCATTATCATTCAAATTCATAATGAGCTTCAAATGTTAATGTGAGTAATAATGTACGAAATGTCAGACCAAATAAAAGGAGGAAAACGAGAATAACAAAATTTTAGCAAAAGGAAATAATACCAACAACAACAACAATAACAACAAGAACAAGAATACAAGAACAACAACAATACTAACAACAACATCAACATGTAGAACAAGAGCCAACATCCACAAAAGCACGAATGTAAAACAACTTAATTAGTTGTCTGTTGTCCATTAAATTAAATGTTGATGGGAAATGTTTTCTATATATATATATATATATACAAATATATATATATATATATAATTCTCCCCAAAAAAGTTCATTATATTGCTTTGCTAAAGTGGTGACGTTTTGTTTGTTAAACTTGCCAATTTAAGTTAAATAGATTGTAAATAGGGTATTTTAAGTGATTTTTTTATTGTTTCTTTTAATGAAATTTTATTATCACATATAAATCAATTAGTATTTTGTGTTTAAAATCAAATTTCTTATACAGAAAAATAATGGATCGATTAAGTAGCTTTATAGGTCTAAAATTATAAAACAATGTTTTTTATACAAATAAGAGCAGTTGTACGATATAGATAAGAATTGTGTCGAAATATAGAATAGAATTATATAATAATAAGATAGTATAACAGATTTTAAAACAAAATAAAGAAAAAGTGTTAAAAACACTAATTTTAATTTGACTAAATCCACATAACATAAATATATTATTACAGTTAAAATATTACTGCCGTTCTAAAATCGGTTATATTGTCATAGCAAAGGATATTTATTTTAAAACGCGAATTATTTTTTCAAATTTTAAAAAACAAAATAATTTTCTCACATTATATATAAATAATATCGGAATATCTATAGTTTTCACTATAAAAATAAAATAAACGTTGAGTCACATAAAAATAATAAATCTTTTTAAAGACAATTTACATTAACACTATAAATGCACTACCCAAAGACAGAGAAAGCAAAAGCAAAATAAAGGAAAAAACAAACCCCTGTACCAAAATCCATAAAAAGGATAGTATACATTTTTTAATAGGATTTATAAAGAATGACACCTAAAAAAAACATATGTCCATAATTCAAGAGACCACAAACATATACGTACGTGTACATATACATATTTATATAAAAACGATATATTTTGTGAAAAAAATATCGCACAAGGAGCACGTGGCAATTTTGTTTAATGTGAAAAGATCCCCAAGATGAAATTTCAAAAAATTATTATGTAAAAATGTTCCCATTACATTGAATAATGTTGAAAGATACTTAAAGAGAAGAAAAACCATTAAAGTGAATTTTCCATTGAAAGATTGCCTTTTGTAATGTGAAATTATTACAGCTAAAAATGTATATTATTATAGATGAGCGATAGATTAGAGGCGATTTAGTGCAATTCAAATGTCAATAAAAATGTAATTTAAATGTGGTTATAATAATAAAAAATATTGGGGCTGTTGTACGGTAATATAGATGGTTTTTTTTTCCAATTTTGTCACTGTAACATATAGAGCCCATGGGTACATAATGATTACAAAAACCTCCAGTAATTCGTTTAATGAATACTAATGACAATGTGGTAAAAAACAACAAAACATAAATATATAATGCAACTGCAATACAGTTCCAAAATAATGTATTTCAACTCTGCAGTTATATAATAAAAAAAAACTCACCAACCCACAATGGACAGACTAACTGTCCTAACATTCACAATTCATATATACAACAAATGAAAGAATATATATGGAGAGGTCCATGGTGAACTAAAATGAGGTTGAAAAGTTAACAAGTGAAATGATCATGAAAGGAATTGAAATAAAACAATAATTGATCATTATTTAAATTATTTTTAATTACCAATGAATCGGTGTGGAAAAGGCTAGAGTATGTATTAAATTCTTTCATCAGTGAAAGTTCATTTAATTTCAATATTAAATGTCATGTCAATATATAGCGTTTTCTTAATAATATTTTATGAAAGGATATAATTCAAGAGATAAAATTTGCATAGGATCGATTATAATATGTTAATATTTATATTATAAATTTCTGGATGCAGTGATATAGCATTTTTGCCGTTTTCAGTTATGAATTCTGTTGACCAGATTGATTTTTAGTATCCGTCTGAGCCACCTACTAATGAAAACATGAATTCGTGAACTGCTATCACTTCATGTTTTTTTTTTACACATAATGGTGTAAAAATTGGATGACATAAAAAATATCACCAAGTTTATTACGAAAAATTCTACATTGTGAATTACGATATGCAACCATTAAGTTTATTTCCCTTCAGACAGTAAGTTTTTCTCATGTTGTTTTCCCACCCAACATCCCCTATCTCCTAGTAAGGGTTCTAGTTTTTTATTCAAAACTTGTGTAAGTAGTAAGTACCTACCAGAGATATATAGCCAAATTTTGTCTAAAATAGGTTTTCGTATACTACAGACAAGAAACATGTGGAAATTATAAGTAAACAAATTTGTTTCTTGTCAATAGTGTTCGAAAACCTATTTTAGACAAGATTTGGATATAAATCTCTGGTACAATCCCGACGACTATTACGGAATGGTATTGCAAACTCTTGGTGTCAAGAATTGAATTTCACTTTTGTGGGTGTTTAACCTAACCCATGGCATCTACTTATGCATAATATTACTTGTAATCTCTATCATTTAAAATAAACAACTTCAATATGAATCCATACAAATTTATGTTAAATCACTGATGCAGAAAATGATGTTGTTAATAGTACACGCATTTGCATTTTAGATAATATTTTCGCAAATAAATGAATTTTAAATAATATTATACTGTTCAAATGAGTTATGTAAATTAATGAATACGATGATTTTAAGTACAATGGGGGTTAATCTTTATGTGGTGTATTAACAAACAATTTATTTCATAATTATGATTTGATTAAAGAAAACATATTAATAACATTTGAGTGGATCACACGAAATCTAGTGGTGTAATATATAATGGATATCGATCAAGTAGAGGATATATAGAAATTCTGATATTGACAAATTATTATTGATAATGGAAAACGATAAGAAAATTGACCATGAGGAATTATTTCTGAAAAACAGCAATAATTATATGTTATATAAGGGTTGTTGTAAATTTTAAATTTTTTCAATAATTTATTGAGATGAATATATAGCCTTTTTTTTAATGCATAAGTTAAAAAAGTAAATGTTAGAATCAATAAAAAATTAATGATTTGAATAATAAAATTAAGTAAAATTAATGCCTATTGCATGTGATGTGAAATTCAAATTTACGTTGAGTCATACAAAATTGTCCTATACTCGAATGGATACTAAAATTTGCAAATCCGTTTCTAATTACATTAGCAAATTGGTTGAATTTTTCAAGAAATAAATAATCTATAGACATAAGTGGTGAGTTTTTGATTAATAAAAATATTAAAAACATTTTTTCAGTTGACCAACGTTTCGTTCGTTTCACCAAAATTTCTTCAGGGTTTCAACAACATCTTTCCGATATTTTATGCAAATTTCTATGCAAAAAAAAAAAAAAAAAATAGATAACACAATCAAATTATAATAATTTTAATAACAATAAAAATAATATATAAGAATATTGTATCTTATAAAAGTATAAATGTACATTATTATGCATTATATTTGTCAGTCAATTTAAACAACCCCCAATATAAAAAAAAAAAAAAAATCATCGTCAACAAAAGGAAAAAAAAAACAAAATTAACTTTAACTTTATATACCCTTCAATAAATATTAAAGGATATACCAACCGTGTAATATCCTATTTTTATGTATGTCACCCATCTTCAAAGTCAGAATGAATACATCCTACACCTACCTATACAAAATAACTGTGGCGCGATATCACTAAAATGGCAAAAAAAAAAAAAAAAACGCATTCATACATTCGTGATTTCATTTTTTAAAATATTATTTGAATTTTCCATATTATGGTCGTATTTTTCCTATTCATTCCTCATTCATTATTATGCAAAAAAGAATATTCTTCCCGCTGAATTCATCCGTTTCATAAAGGTTGTAAAGCCAAATAAAATTTCATATAATTTGCATATCAAATCGTATGAGATAATTTTTTTTTCTTCTAATAATGTTACATCACTTTATAGTAGAGTAGATATATATATATAAATATATTTAGTACGATTATATATGTACATATTTACATATATGTTACATAGACATAAAGTATCTAAGATGAATATTATAGAATCTGGGTTGGGGTAAGAATTTGCGAGGGTTAAAAAAATAATATGTAATGTATATACGTATATAGGTACACTTAAACAGATTTTTTTTTGTATGCCTTAGAATCTCGCATTCAATGTTGGATATTTAATATTTGACTGATATTTTAAAATTTATAGAAACCGTGATTGTATTTTGTAATATTATGGAAAGCTTATAATCTAAAGAAAAATTTTATTGTTCATTTTTTTCCCTTTCGCCTTTACTTTGGGGGATGGATGAATTGATAACGAAAATTATTTTATTCAGAAATATGGAAATATGTTGTTCAAATTAAATATTATTAATAATAAACTTTAAGGATTGCATAGTTACATATAACAACATACCAACATAAATAATTAGTATTTTGCTCACGAATTTCAGCATCGGAGTATGTGACATCATTAACCACCGCACAAGTTTTTCTCACTTACTAATTGGGGTTGCGATAGTCATTTTTACGTCAATATTTGGTTATTTTGATTTTGTCACAAAACAAATTTGAATGAAAGAATTACGCGTTAAGTGTGTATAATGTGAACGAGTGTCTTGTTTTCCTCTGAAATAATGAAGTGATAATTACATTTAAAAATTAGGGTATAAATAAACATATTAAGCAACACATTGTTCTGTGCCTAATATCAGCCATTTGATATGTTCAAGAAATAAACAATCGATATACGGACACCAAATATTAATCTAAAACAATTAATACAGAACTTCCAATCAAAGTGGTCATCTGGCATTCTGGCATTTAATGAAATTTCTAAAATTGAGCTGCTAGCAAAATATAGAAGATGCTGGTTAAAATAAATATTTAAATTTACTACAAAACTGAAAATGATGTTTTGATCAATCTGAATATATTACACAGATACTCGTATATATATACCTTTATGTTTAAGAATAAATGCTTGAAGCAAATTTCATAGGTCTATAATCCTCCATTGATGTTATTGTTGTTGTTGCT
>JANSTX010029210.1:12263-31798 GCA_027564355.1 Penthetria funebris | reverse complement strand
ATTTGATTGGTTGTGTACTTTGTAGTCCTGTATGTTCTTCATTATTTAGAGGAAAAGCATTAATGGAACGATAATTTTATAAGTGCACTACGCAATAAAATCACCTTAAACTACAAGTGGATTACTTTTTGTTTTTAACCCTGAGTAATAAGGTGTTATGTAGGTAATATAACGGTGATGACACTCAGTGTTCTTGCTTGACTTACATACCTCTGAAAGATGATTCCACACAGCTGCGACATGCATGTACTTTGAATTTTAATCATATGACCAATTTTGTATTCGACAGAATACGAATGAGAAGAACCAAGTTTGTTGTGTAGAAGAAAAATCCTAATATTGGGCAATCGTCAGCATAGCAATTGTCATGAAAATATCTATAAAAGACTCAATGAACCTATATGCTAGATAGAATCAATATGATAGGTGACTAAAGGGCGGTCGTTACACGTATTCTATTAGATTATACTTTCTTTTGTATTGATTGACAATTTGTTCAATTGTAATGAAAATTTTAAATCAAATATAAAAATTTTTAAATTTAAAATCCCTCCTAAGAATAACGATTAAAAGTAGCACTTATCTTGACATATTATATGCGTTACAAAAAGAAACGCATTTGTTTAAGATAATTCGCCGGCAACTTCATACCATTATTATTTATATTTCTGACAACTTCGTTCTTGGTTGTATTTTATTTTTGTGTCTGATCTTTATTTAATTATATTTAAGAAGAAAAATAAAATCAATTAAAAATGACCATAATTGTTGATCCCGTAAGAGATAAAGGTTTACAAGATTATCGTAAAAAACTTCTAGAACATAAAGAAGTTGAATCGCGATTAAAGGAAAGTAAGTATTTTGTCTTTTACATAATTGAGGTTATGTTACACTGTGTATATGTAAAAAATGTCTAATCATCATTTTTATATAAAACAAAAAAAAAATCAAATAATTGAATTAAAATTTAACTTTTTCATTAATAGTGAGAGAACAACTTAAAGAATTAACAAAACAATTTGATAAATCAGAAAATGATTTAAAGGCGTTGCAAAGTGTTGGTCAAATTGTTGGTGAAGTTTTGAAACAATTAACTGAAGATAAATGTATGTACAAAAAAATGGTTCCTGGACAATAATTTTCCCAAAAGAGTCTTATATTTACATTAATCAAAAAAAAAAAAATGTTATTTATTATTTTCAGTTATTGTTAAAGCCACAAATGGTCCACGTTATGTTGTTGGTTGTCGTCGCCAATTGGATAAAACAAAATTAAAATCTGGTACCAGAGTTGCATTAGACATGACAACATTAACAATAATGAGATATTTACCAAGAGAAGTTGATCCATTAGTTTATAATATGTCTCATGAAGATCCCGGTGATGTTACTTATTCGGAAATTGGTGGTTTATCTGAACAAATACGTGAATTACGTGAAGTTATTGAATTGCCATTATTAAATCCGGAATTATTTGTACGTGTTGGAATAACACCACCAAAAGGTAAAATAAAATTGTTAGTAACTAAAAAAAAATTGTTAAATTTTTATTAATTATACTTACAGGTTGTTTACTTTATGGACCACCTGGTACTGGTAAAACATTATTGGCCCGTGCTGTTGCCTCACAATTAGATGCAAATTTCTTAAAAGTGGTATCAAGTGCTATTGTTGATAAATATATTGGTGAAAGTGCTCGACTTATAAGAGAAATGTTTAATTATGCACGTGACCATCAACCATGTATTATATTTATGGATGAAATTGATGCTATAGGTATAAAATTAGTTGTTTTTTTTTTCCTTTTTTAAATTTTATCACTACTCTATAAATTAACTACAAAAATGTATTAATTTATTATAGGTGGTCGACGTTTTTCTGAAGGTACGTCCGCCGATCGTGAAATTCAACGTACACTTATGGAATTATTAAATCAAATGGATGGTTTTGATTCGCTTGGTCAAGTAAAAATGATTATGGCCACTAATCGTCCGGATACATTGGATCCAGCTCTATTACGTCCCGGTCGTTTAGATAGAAAAATTGAAATTCCATTACCTAATGAACAGGCTAGGTTAAAAAAAAAAATATTTTTATTTGACCGATTAACGGTTTTTATTGACCATTGTCCATCGTCTCCATAATATGATTATGATTTTAGATTAGAAATTTTAAAAATTCATGCTGGACCAATTGCAAAACATGGTGAAATGGATTATGAAGCAATTGTTAAATTGTCCGATAATTTTAACGGTGCTGATTTACGTAATGTGTGTACAGAAGCTGGTCTTTTTGCTATAAGGTAATTTATATGTTTATATGTGTTAACGATGGATGCATTAATTCGATGTGATTTAATTAATGTCTTCTTTTATATTGCTTTGTGATGATAATAGAATTCATCATCATCATCATGCCAATATTTATGGGATTTTATGAAGTCTCTGTACAATACTAATTGATCGTGGTCGCTGGCTTTTTATACTTGACACTTTATTTTCGGTCCAGGTCCATATTACACTGTTAATTTCAGCTCATATCGGGCGCTTTATTGTAATGACCCCTAATTCAATTTTCTTTGTTAACCGTCAAAAAATCTTGTGTATGACAACCTCCAAATTTTTAAGATTCTCTATTGTATACTATTTGTTTTACCATCGAACATGTCATCGACGATCAAATTTTTAGTTTCATCCTTGGTTTTATCTTTGAAGCATTCATTTTATTTAAATGTGGTGTTATATACAATGTCGATTTACTGTTATTTCAGTCGGTGAAAAGTTTAGTATATTACCAAAATGCCAATATACTCCGTCTCAATTACTGGTTTAGATTGGACGTTTTCTGTTCTGTGTTGTACTATCCGTTCAGTTTTCTTATCAGACAGTAGATTTCTCTACTGTTATTTGAATTTGCAGCACATTGAGCCCAGTTTGCAATAGTTCCGAAGTATTTACACATATCCCTTCGTTCGTTTTTTCCTAATCTCTTTATCCAATTGATTATAACTCTGATCATAGATATGTATACATTTCTTACATATCATGTGTTGATTTTGTATTTTTTTCCGTCATTAAATTATATGTGTCCATTACTGATCCATGTCCGAATCATAAAAACATCTTTACCACATTGCCTCAGTGCATTCGCAAGTGAGACGACAAATTATTTGCAGTTTCTTTCTTATATCATTGTTCTACACTCGGAATTTGTCCAATATAGCCATTGTGTGACTGTAAACTTTTGCATATGTAAAGGTGCATGCATCAGCGAATTTTTATATTGTCTATTTGATGAATTATGCGACGATCAGGTATTGGTTAATATACTTATCTATAAACAAAAAAGCTTACTATTCTGGTAGTATTATTATTTGTTTTTTCATTTAGAAGGATATTGACGTTTGTTTTTGATCTACACAACAACTCGCCCAGTATCTCTAAATATTAAAGAGTGACACTTAGAGTAGTTTACTTTGATTTTCCAACGTTCCATCCAGTCATATTATTTAGTTTGTTCGTATTGTCATATTGTGTGTGCAAATTCTGTTGGTCCATCGCATTGTTAATTGCTCACCGATTTGTGTCAATACGCCAGCAAATGTGTTTCAGTCTTGTCGAACGCCGTCATATACGAAGCAATACGACGTCAAATTGCCTTTGAACCGTTGTCTTATTTTCTCATCTCGTAGTTTAGCAACATATATATGCGTCTTAGCAGTTATCGGTTTAATTCCAGTTGTTCAATAATCAAATAATGGTCACTAAAAACATCATCTAAGAACGTCGATCTTTAGTTATATGATCACACAACATTAGGTATTTCGGGTACGTCCGTCCGATGAAATATAAGTTAATACGCAAATATTGTACCACCAATCACAAGGTTATGATTACTGCTCTTTTCCACAAAAAAATGCCCCAGATTACCAGCCCATATTGTTCGAGCCAACCTTTGCATTAGTGTCAGTCATAGATATGACAATATCCGATTTTTTAATATCAAAAAGGCAGTGTGAAAGTTGACTATAAAAGTCTGTTATCAGTATATGCCTGCTATTTAGGCGCGTACAACTAAACTATTTTTATACATTTAACATGACTCTTGAATCTTGCTGTGCTTATTCGATCTGATATCGACGTTTAGTCGACAAGACTACGGTTTGCAGATACACATGAGAAATAAACCGACTCAACTACTGTGATCAAATACTTTATTGTGATAGCCAGTAAATCAATTGACTGGATTATCAGTAGATTTAAACGTTTGCGAAATGTTCTGCAAACTTATTAGCAAACGCTTTCTGCCTTAGTGATAAGAGGGTGAACAAAATATAATGAATTTCGAATATTTTTTTTCATGAACAAATAACAGAGCCGAAAGAGAGTATGTCGTTCAAGAAGATTTTATGAAAGCAGTACGTAAGGTTGGCGATAATAAAAAATTGGAAAGTAAACTTGATTATAAACCATTATAAAATGTAATTTTGATTCATAACTTTTCTTTATTTTTTAATTTTCCTTTTATATAAATAAATATAAATACTTTTTTCGTTTTAAATAAAAAATAAAAAACACGTAACAATTTAAAGTTTATACGTTTTTGAACAACAAGTAATTTTTCTATCGTTTTTTATTCTTCTCCTCAATACGTCGCTTCTTTCGTTCTTGATAGTCTTTAACGTTATCAAATTTTTTCTTAAATAAAATTGAAAACTCATCACTTAATGTTCTAATATTAAAATTATCAATTGCCAAATTTGCTGATATTAAATTATTTAATAAATTTACACAATCTTTTCCACTGTCCTCCTCAAAATACATTGATTGTTCTTTTGAAAATATTATTTTCTTTATTGTAATGTTAGGTTTTTTATTATTATCAACATCAGCAGCATTATCATTATCATCTGTAGTCAATGATGAGGTTACCAGTGTTACATATAACATACCAATATCATCATTTTTATTAAAAACAATTGATTGCAAGTACAACAAATTTGTCCATGTTTTCTGTTCATAAATTATTTTTAATTCAAATTTATCATCAACATCAACAGCATCGGCATTGCTATTGCTACTACTACTACTACTACTACTATCAGCATAATTATTATTACTATTTTTAATTTCATAAATAATTAATTCATATGTTTCTGATATTATAACAGCTAAATGATTAACATTTTCATATTTTCGAATTGCCATTTTTATAGCTGGACCAGGTAATTGAAATTCACATAATTCGTTGCCATTTAAATAATTCCATAATTTAATTGTACAATCACCAGAAATTGAAATAAGTATTTTACTTGAATTTGTTGGTAATACATCAATAGCTGCAACATATTCTAAATGACCTAAACAATAGGTTTCAATAATATGTGAATTGGGATAATTTGTAACGCGAATTTTTTCATCTCGATCACAGGTAATGATGAATCTTTAATAAAAATTAAAATTAATAATATATTAGGTATATCAATAAATATATGTGGCTTCTATTTCCTAAAAACTTATGATGTTCGTCGCAATCTACAACCACCAGCTTTCTGTTTGGAATTAAACGACACAAATTATTGTACTTAAAATTATATAGAGAAACGTTTGAATTTCAATTAATCATCAACATACCTATTGTATGTGAGCACTATTGAACAATAACTATCTAATTTAATGATTATGCAAATAATCATATAAATTGGACATTTTCATTGACAATTTAAATCATCTTGTAAGACAATAGATCATCATCGTGCGAATGGAGTGACCGACAATCATTGAGGTTACTCAAACAACTCGAGGATATATGTCAGTAATGTTGTGTAATCGAGACTAAAAAGATGGTGTGAATATCATGTTTGTGTTAAAAAAGCATCTAAACAATAAATTTAGTGACTGTTAGAGGATTTATGCACTATTCAAATCAATTATATATTTTCCAATTGGTAATTAAGTTTCAATTAATGTTGATTGAGTTCACATTTTTTGATGTTACATACATGCATGTTAGTTTAGATTTTGTGGGGGCAGCAAATTAAGTAACAGTTTCCTCTATGGACGTATTTAAGACACAACCCAATCATCGCCAGTTTATCAGCGCTTACATTACCCAGATGATCTTTGTGTCCCGGACCCCAACAAAGTGACAATCTATGGCGACATTCAATCTGTCCTTGCAAAAAAAACTAAGATTTTATTTCTACAGACTTCAGGGCTCTAATTGTGATATCGCTGTCGGAATCTTCACGCAGTTTCACCCACAGTGCAGCCTGACCGGAGTTCGGCCTGAAAAACCGAACACATTGCTTAGGCAGTCCGTAAAATCAATTAATCCCCCATTGTCGGAGTACAACTCCGCTCCCGTCCCTGAGAACATCTAGGAGCCATACGTAAAAAATAGGCGATGTCATAACAATGGTCTCTATTCCATTCATCTCTTTTTGATATTTTTGTATTAAAATATCAAAATCCATTACTCAGACAACATTATGAAGAACCTCATTCTAAATGCAAGCGTGACCATACTGTAACGTTGTCCATCAGCCTATCTACTTTAATCGTATCGCATTACTGGCAGCTAAACACTAACAGTATATGAGGCGTAAAGATTTAGATGATATAAGTGCACATTAACTAAATGAATATATAAAGGGTCAAAAGGCTCTTTACTAACAATACTCTAAATGTAAAAAAAGACCTCATTTGCAAAGCATCCAGTGGAGACATTTGGACTTTAGTCCCCAGTCTATGCCAAATATTCTTTTGCAGGTGTAAAATTCCACGTTCGTTTTTTTTTTTTTTCATCTTCTCTTTTATATTACTTTTTCAATTAAGTTTCAATTCCAGTATTACAAACAGGTTTTTCATCTGCGCAAAAAGATTCAGTTTATGAGCTCCTAGCTACAGAACCCAGAAACCAGGATACTTACTTTTTCTTAGTAAACAGCATCAATTTAGTTTGTAAAGAATTCACCTCCAAATCGTTAACTGAAGCCCAGCATTCCAGCTCCACATGCATGTTAGAAACGGCAAATCAACATCGCGTAATACCGACCTATCTGCTCCTGAAGCGTATAGGTGTTATGATGATTTATGACCCATAAATGCATTTTGGTAGTTACAGTGCGGTGAACCAAATGGGGATGAATTGATGCTATTCAGAATATATACATCTAATGTGTTGATCTAGTGCAGATCGGTGCCAGATGATTTTCTGTAATACAAAAATGCCACCAAAAGTAGAAGAGAAATTGTATAAAATTGTACGTTTCTATACCATATTGCAGAAATTATTGCAGATAACCGAGGTGAGAATATTAAGATAGTTTATCGGATACACAGGTCAAAAACTTATTGGAGAAAGCCATTGAGAAACATGAGGGTCGACCCTAACTAAATAATAAGGAGTCATTTCAATAGGTAGTAGTAGAAATAGAGTTGTTAAAGTACAGAATAATTATTTTATAATTGACTCTCTTACAAATCTACACTAACAAAAATTATAAACACACTTACTTTTGATCCTCCGTAAATAAACAATCTAAAATCCAACTATAATGTCCTAATATCCATTTGCCATCATTTGAATTTAAACAATCGTATAGATAACAATCACCAGTTTTATCGGCAACCAAAATCGAATTGGAATCAGGTGAAAATTTCAATGCACTTGATGTTCTTGATAATTCTCTAGTAGACAAATGTGTAAGTTGTGATCCGTCAATTTCAAATTTATATAAATATAAAATTTTGTCTTCCGTTGTACTAATGGCAATGTACAATTGATTGGGCGATACAGCAATATGTTGTATTTTACTTAAAACAATATTATCCATTTTTTGTTTATCATCTTTTTTATTCTTAACAACAGACTCCTCCACATTCACTAAGTCTGGCTCTTCATCTTTATTATTCGAGGCATTTCTCGAACTTTTTATTTTCAATTTTGGCAATGTAATTGTTCCTTTTAATTTATTACTTTCATTTATAAATAAAACTTTACGATCAAATGCAATTATAATATTATTATTCCAAAATGTAATTAATGCCATTTAATTTGATAAAAGTGAATATTTAAAATATTTTTAAATACTTTTCTACAATTTTATTTGTATTGTTTACACACGTGTTTCTAAAAACAATATGTAGTAAATCAAGTGTCAAAAAAAAAAAAAAATGGGGAAAAAAATCACGGCGAATTAGCAATTATTATCTCACAATTACTGCAACACTACCATACGGATTTATTTTGAAATGATATTAATTACTTTCAGATAACATAACCTCAACATTTGAAACATCAACAATAAATATTTACAAGTTAAGTACAAAACAACAAACCTTTTTCAAAAGGTGAAAATAAACAAGTAATTAATATAAAGATAAATTATAAATTTATTACAATGGAAACTGATGGAGGATCAAGTTCAAATAGTATATCGGTTGATACAACAAATTGTACAATAAATGAGCAACCTGTTTGTTTAATTATTTTGGGAATGGCTGGTTCAGGAAAAACTACATTTGTTAAGAAATTAACACAATTTATACAACCGTATGTTGTAAATTTAGATCCAGCCTGTAAAGAAGTTCCATATAATGCTAATGTTGGTAAGTTTTATCATTATGATTTGGTTCATTGAGATGACGAATGAAGTGACCGACATCGAGGTTAGTCAACCCATCTTTGCCTCCACGTGATGTCACCGGGAATCCGATCACAGTATCTGTCATTATTGGCATGTGATTGAGACTGAAAAAGATGATACTAATGTCGTGTTTGTCGACTGATTGACACAAAATTAGGTGACTAGGATCACGCACATTTGTGAATTTTAAAATGGTTAATGGCATTATTAACATCGGAGTCAACAATGTTATAATGTTTTGGGGGGGGGGGGGCTATTTTGATTATTTTCGTCGTTATCCTCTATCATCTACATGTACATGTCACATCTAATTTATTGAGCATTTGAATTTTTAAAATGATTCACTATTTTTTCACATTTTTATAGATATACGAGACACTGTAAACTATAAACAAGTTATGAAAAAATATAAACTAGGACCAAATGGTGGTATTGTAACGGCATTAAATTTATTTTCAACAAAATTCGATAAAGTTTTGGAATTAATAAAAAAATCTGGTTCAGATCATAAACATTGTGTATTGGATACGCCCGGTAATTTTTAGAAATTTAAAAATTTTGTACATTTATTTATAATTACACAACACATTTAGGACAAATTGAAGTTTTCACTTGGTCAGCATCGGGTACAATAATAACCGAATCATTAGCCACATCTTTTCCAACTATTGTCGTCTATGTTATGGATGTTGTACGTTCAAAAAATCCAGTTACATTTATGTCAAATATGTTATATGCTTGTTCAATTTTATATAAATCAAGATTACCATTTATTGTTGTTATGAATAAAATTGATGTTGAAGATCATCAATTTGCAATTGATTGGATGCAAGATTTTGAATCATTTGAGGAGGCACTCGAAAAGGAACAAACGTATGTCAGTAATTTAACACGAACAATGTCATTAACATTAGACGAATTTTATAAGGATTTAAAATGTTGTGGTGTTTCAGCGAAAACTGGTGCGGGTTTTGGTAAATTTTATGAATTAATTGCTGAAGGTGTCATTGAATATGAACAGTAAGTTAAATTATAAATTTTTAATTATGTAGATAATATTTATTTGTGGAGATTAAGTAATGACTGAAGATATATGATAATTCTCTTGCATTCATGGAACAATCACTATTGCACACATACAATCTGTTACCAGCATCTTTACTTCGCTTTATTCCCTATCATTGGTAATAGATTATTTTATGACGGTTATTCAAACTTTTTGGTATTCTCACATCAAGCTGATACCACGTCGGCATTTCTCACACACTCTGAAGTAAAATGTTTTCAGCAATTTCATTATCAATATATTTTTCAACATTTATGTTATTGGTATCAGCTACTTTAACGCCCTGCATTTATTGTAATATGCATTTCAATTCCTCACTACTTGAAGCACGGTATCTAAATCATCTTCTAGCCGGTCTTGGCCCGGACTGCAATTTGTAATGCGCGTATTCAGCACCTCCTTAAAATACTCTGTTAATTTTTCCATTTTCTGAGGCAGATGTTATATGCTTATGACAGCGTGTACTTTTACCAAATTCTTTGTCCAGGTGATGGTCTGGGTCTGGGATCAACCATAAAAGTGAACTGATGTGATGGCCATCTGATGCATAATTTGATTCGTACATCAATTTAAACACGGCACAAATTGCAAGGGCGAAAAGATGTATTGGGCGTCAATTTGGAAGTTACATTCAACTCTACCAACATTGGCAACTTTGTGCTTGTATCCCGTATGGCTGTAACACGTATATTGCACGAAGAATGTCATCAAAATGGTCTTGAATTGGATGAGAACTCGATAACGACTTTTAGTGTATATAAACGGACACAGTTTGGAACCTGAAACGTTAGAATAATGCTTGAACAGACAAAACTGATGCAAGTGACTCAAGAATTGAAGAGGTACAAAGTCGATGTTCTTTGGGTTGAGCAAAAGTCGATGGAAGGAAAACAGACAAAATACTACATTTTGTTATCTGGAAAACCGAGTCATATGAATGACAGTAATGGAATTTGTTCATTACTAAAGTGACTCTAATTACAGCAGATTCAACACTAATGTTAAATATAATAGTTCGAATTTACGTACCTAATTTTTACAGTCAACTTTCACATTACCTTGTTGGTATTAAGAGATCGGATATTGTCATATGTATGGGTAATGCTAATGCAAAGGTTGTGAAAATGTACAGCAATTATAATCTTGTGATTGTTGGTACTAGAAGTAAAATGAATCACATAACTATTAGTGGAAAATGAAATTCTCGATTGTGAATGTCCTAACTTTTGTTCTGTGTACGGGACTACGTTGGGTTAAGAACGCTGATGATGTTCAGAATCGTTATGGGTTGCAACTTCAAAATGTCTTTTGGATGCAGGTAGTACCCCCCCCCCCCCAAGTATTGTAATGTTATTTGAGCGAGATGCGAATACAGGTCTCTATTGCATGTATCTGAGCCCTGCGTTGTAAAGTTCTCCAAGGAGAAAGAGCTCGCATAATCCCGGCCAAATATACCGGTATCCGTTATATCAACTGTTTTGGAGTCATCTGTATACCATTATATCCCTGTTGATTTTTCTTTTCCTCATTATTAGATTCTCCGTGTCATCACTAACCCAATCTTTTCTTGCATGAAATCACGAATGTTTTTAACAACTTGTCTCGATGCACCCGTGTTCTAGTCGCGTCGCTAAATCGGTTGTGAACCGTTTCCTCACTTTTCTCATTACGTATTTGAACTGCATTTATACGTTTAGCAGTACAAGATTATACCTTCATGTCTCTCCCATTAGTTTTAACATAATTTGTCTAATTACAAAATTCACTGAAAACATCCGCACCTCTACAAATGCATACATCTAACACATTAAGTAAAATTAAAGTTTATTTGTGTATTCTTTTATGCGGAAATATAGTACCACATACTCTAAGATTATGACTGTTACACATCCCCGTAAAAAGTGTTTAATAATGTTCACATCACCCACTATGTGTGTACGCATAACCGACTCCCAACTTATATAGCCATCACCCAATTAATCCTAACCCAGGCCATTGTACAGTGAATAAAAACTGACATGATCTCTCAATTGAAATATCTAATTAAACAAGTTAAGGTTCACCAACCACTTACTGTATTAAAGATCGATTCGTGGAAATTAATATCTCAATTAAAATATTTAATAATAACAAATTTTTTATATCATTTCTTTGATTCATTCTGATTGTCAAGGAACACAGTAACAATTAATTATTTTTTCTATAAAATTGTCTAATATTTATTTCAGAGATTATAAAAAAGAATATGAAAAATTAAGAATTGAAAAGAATGAAAAGCAAAATAAGAAAATGGAAGAAAGAATTACTATGATAAATGAACAAGGTCCTGGTACGGAAATTCCAATGAAAAGTTTTACAACAGAAGTAATTTTAATTGAAAAGAAAATTATTAAAATCAATTCGAATACATTTTAATGTAATTTTTTATTAATAAAATATTAGATAACTGGAAATCGTGAATTGTCTGACATATATTATAAATCAACTGGAGACGATGAAGATAGTTCGGAAAATGATGAAGGAACGGAAGATGAATATGTGGCAGCTGGTGATGATGCAATGGAGGAAGCAAATTTTAAGAATTTCATTGAAAAGCGAAAATCAAACCAAAAAGGTAAAGAATTAAATTATGTACAGAAATAAATACGGTTTTAAATAATAACCAAATTGATATAAATTGTATAGTAACGAAAATATTCTATTCTACTAAACGACAAAGAATACAGTGAGTTTACAACAATTTGTAAACCTTAGTTATTGTCAGACCCCGTAATTATAAGTTCTCTTTGATTTAAGTAATAATTTCCAATATAATAGAAGTGTTTTGCGGCCGCTGAGTACGGTGAACAGTATCTAATATCTGAATGTGGCTAATTCAAGATGTAAAAGGTTGCCTTCGTATAGAAAATCTAGGATAACTTAACCCTGAGTATGGACGAGAAAAATCATAAGAACTTATAAGAATGTCGCCGAACGTGATGTGCTCAGATCCGTGGCACTTCTCACGAAACATTGACTGGTTGGAGAACACGCGAGAGCAAATACAGTACCACAAAGGTTATGATTATTGCACATTTTCGCAAAAAGTTCATCTTGATTGTTCATAACAGACACTCAATCCATGTATTAGCGTTACCCATAAATTTATGACAATATCGAATCTCTTAATCAAGGTAATTTGAAAGAAAACTAAACATTTTTTGTCATCAGACAATGCCTACACCCCGTTGTTGTGTTGTAAACCAAAAGTATATTGTTACAAATTTAACACTACTTTTTGCTGTGTTTATTCGATCTGTTATCGGTTTAAAGTTGACAAGACCATCAAATTTTGTTGTATTTATCGTGAAAGTCGGTTACTTGTACTTTTTATTATTAGAATCTTTCATGGTCATAGTCAATTCTTTACGCTCGGATATGAACATTGCCCTAAATAATGATATAAAATTAATTTCTGACTGGGTACGTAGAAATCTGTTATGTCAGATATGTTTTCTGTCGCACAAACCAGACACTGCAGATTCAGGCATACAATTTGATGATAATTTACTAACGCAACTTATTGGGATTTATTTCCCTTGTAATGCACAGCAATTCCAAACTTTTGTGGAATGATCACATCTTGTCTGTGACCAAAAATCTAGCTAAAAATGTTGATTTTCTACGTCATTGTAAGCATATAGATGGCATATAATGGAGAATGACTCACATATATGAGCTGGGGCTCCAGTGACAACCATTAATTTATTCTGTTTAACATAGGCGTAATGTGGGTGTGCGCTTATACTTTTTTTTTTTTTTGATATTTTCAAAACGATTGTTCTAAAGAATACTACGAAATTCTACATAAGTCTAATTCAACCTATTAATTCAATTAAAATAAAAATCAAATTTCTTCATTATATGATAACACAAATTAACTGTGCATAAAAGCTGAACGTTTATAAAATATATAAATAAAAATAATATTTAAACTTAACTTTCTAAAATTATAAAAAAAAAACAGATAGTTAATTAATTTTTTAATTGGAAAAAATTCTTAATACTCTTATTTTTATTATTAATAGTTGAATGTTTCTCGGGATCAATTGAAGTTGATTTTTTCTTTGTATTATTCAGCGAATTTAATTCCTTTGGTTTATTAATTTCATTGTGTAATCGCTTGGCAGTATGAAAATCCAAATGCTCAACTAAATTATCACAATTTATTAATTTATTACATTCTTTACACAATTCTCTATTAATGTTATTTAACATTTTACTATCTACATCTTCATTAGGTTCAGTTTCGTCGGTTCTATTTGATTTTACAATTAAATATTTATCCAATATTGTTGTTGATGTATTACTAGTTGTTAATTCATTTGAATGCTGATTAGCACGTTGTGTATGTACTGTAATTTTTGCTTTCTTAGCCTTTGGTGGTGTTAATTTCGTTTTTAATTGATTACGATATTCCAATCGTTGTTCTTGACTTATTTTAAATGCATAATGAACATCTGAATGTGATTGCATTTCATGTGCAACGATTTTTTTATTACATTCTTTGCATACTTCAAATTGTATTAAATTTAAATTTTCTTGATAAAATTCTGCATAAGTTGTTTTATAATCATAATTTGTTGTAATTGGATTAGATGTTGATGTAACTGTTGATGTTGTTGTTGTTGTTGTTGTTGTTGACGATGATGATGTTGATAAGGATATTGATGAAGATGATGATGATGATGATGATGTTACAGAAGAAATTAACGACGATTCACCTATTTCAAATTGTTTATATTTATTTTTATCAGACATTTCACATTGAATTACCGGTGATTTTGTTGCTTTTAATTGCATATTTATTACTGATGAATCCTTATTTTGATTATTGCTATTATTATCATTTAATTGAACAAAAAATGATCGTTTTTCTTGATTGTCGACATCATTATTGTTATCATTATTTTCATCATTTTCTATTGTCTTTTGTTGTTCAGAATATGCTGCTGCTTCTTCCATAGTATCGCAAATGTTAACAGTTTCTTTGATTGGAATTTTATTTGAAATTTTTACAATATCATCTTCATTATTAATTATTTGATTGTCATCTTTAACATCATCAGTGGCTAGCTGATTGTTACAAATTGGTTTCCTATTTGTTTGATTTTTAAACATTTCAGTTATTGTATTCTGTTTACTATTATTATCAATAGTTTCAAATTTTCCAACACTAAGGCCAAGAAATTTTATCGAATTATTTAATTTATTTAAATTATCAATTTGGAAAAATTGTTGTGTATTTCGTTTTATTAAATCAAGTGCATCGTTTGCAATTTTTTCATAATCATCACATAAATGTAATGCTATACTTCGTGAACTTGCCAAATCTTCATTATTTATTGTTTGTGTAAAATTAACAACCATTTGTTTTGGTTTACGATTATTTTCTAATTCATCTTTTTCAATACGTTGAATAATTTCTTTAGCTAATTCATTTAACCAATGATTTAATGTGGCAATACCAGTTATTGCTGTACGGCCAGGAAATTTTTTACAACATCCAATACTTTTCGATGAAAATCTTGGTTCAACGGCTTCTAAATTAATGCCACGTCCAATCAGATATAACCATTGACTTATTTGGGACGAAAAAAAAAAAAAATTAATCACATAAAAACTGAACAAAGAATAATATAATAATATAAGATATGAATGGTCTGGGTTAGGATAACAAAAGTGAATTGAACTCCATGCCACTGTGATGGGTAATACCTTCACGTGGTGATTACCGAGAACGTACCTTGATACCACAATTTGTACTGCTGAAATGCTTAATTGCACGAGAAACGTTAGCAAATAGTCGGAAACTGGAAACGAATACTATGACAACTTTTGGATTACGTAAACACGTACGGATAACAGTGCATCAATATTGAATTCCAATATTATTGGAGTCTTTTCTCTGATGATATCAATAACCTTGAGTTTATAATTAAATTGATGAAAAAGAGTATATTGTATGTGTAAGAATTGAGAACGTGGTATCATCTTGCTGAATACGATAAACAAGGCTATAACTATTATTGTACACGATAGGATTCGTTGAGTTTTAAAATCAGGTATTCGAAGGGAACAGGTCTACACCAGCACATTCCATATATCAATACATTAAAAAATATTGTTGAACATCGATTGAATTGGCAAACACCATTATATATGGTATTTGTCAACTTCAAGCAGACATTTGATAGTATTGATTGTGGTATGATGTGAACAATTCTAAAAACTTATGGAATACCGTCTAAACTGATAAATATCATATCGCAGTATATATCGTGATTCACATCTTTGATTGGATTATGATGAAGATAAATACTGAACCGCATGTAATCGGATCGAGTCTAACTGGTCGACCACTGAGTTAGACATGGCAGTGTGGAAATAGAGGACTGACTTTCAATATTTCCGAAATTTTGTGACAATTGACGGTGATGTTGAAATAGATGTAAAGTTCCATATGGTAAAGTGTCGACAAATGTTAGGTATGCTGAAGTCTACCGGTCGGCATAAATTTCAAAAAAACTAAATTAGCGCATTTTTAAAATTAATTAATTAATTGCTTATCGTTATTATTGTATTATAATATTGTCACAAATTCAAGTTTTCGTCAAAAACAATATCAAACAAGCATTTGTGGAGACTGATAGATCTGAAAGCGATGAACAGAATTGTCAACTAAATAAAATGGGATTTGATCAAAAAGGAGTTTAGTACCGTAATAGGGTTTATATTGAATTAAAGGCACTGGTTAGAGATCGTGTACAATTTCGTTTGTTGGTTGACACCCTATGTTCCCACGTGAAATAAAGGTCAAGATGATGATGATGATAACGATGAATGGATGAACTGTAGTATGTTTAATAAAATATATACCCATTTTTGTCATCAAAACGTTTCTGTAATTCTTCTTTGGAAAATCTTAATAAATCACCTACAAATTTAATCTGAAGACTATCACATACTTCTTCGCCAAATTTTCCACCAAGTCCAGTTATCTTTCCCAACGGCAAAACACTAAAATATTCGTATGAGTATTTTATTTAAAAATAACAAAAAAAAAAAAACATTAGTAAATTACCTAAACAATTCATTAATAAAACGAATTGGTAAGAGTGTTTGTTTATTTGGTTTATTTATGCCGCATACAAGTTTTGCTAAAATTTTATTATGGGCTATGCCAGCCGAGCACTCATAACCTAGAGATAAAAATACACTAATTAATCTAATATACCACAAATGGATGTATTAATAACTAAGCTGGTTATGGCATTATTTCTTACTATTTATTTGGTATTTATAATTTTGTTTAAATTTGTGTAATGAATCACCATTTGAGTGAGGTATTACAATATTAGTTACTGTCAGTCTTGCTTTAAGTCATAGTGACCATATTTTGAATTTTATAAATGAACATCAGTCATAAGTTAATTTACTGTTATACTCGTAACATATAAAATTTTAAGACAATTAATTTCAAGTCATAAATAAATTTTTAAAGTAAAGTATTTGTGGTTAAAAATTCATTTCAATGTCGTCAATATAATTGATGGATTATACATTTATTGAAGTCAATAAAATAAAATTTACTTATTTTTAATTATAACCTGTTTTAATTTTAACAGCCTCACGTATTTCTGTTACAATTGAAGCACCAATCAACAATTTAATATCACTTTTATTGAATACCAATTGATCTTCACTATCATCAGACTGGATAGCATTCATTCTCGTTGATAAATCTTGTACAAAATCACCAATTTCTGGATAACCAACAGCAAAACAATTTATTAATTTTTCCGGTTGTAATAAAAAATTTCCCTACAAAATAATATACCAGAGCGAGCGCCCGTTATATATAAAATGTGTTTAGAGAAAAAAAAAAAAAAAAATAGAAAAAAAGACATGTAAACCACCTCATTCATATCTTGTAACCTTTTTAAAACTTCTTCCGTTATATCCAGATATGCTTCATCAACACTGGCTCTCTCCAAAAATTGTGTAAATGTTTGTAATACCTTAGCAACTTCTTTGCCAGCATCACGATATTTTGTTAAATCAGCTTTTTCACGTACATTTGGTACTTTAACCAATTCAATATCAGGACATATTGATTTTGCTTCGTCGCCACGCATATGACGATTTACTCCCTTATTTCGAGCTGGATAATTGACAGCAATTATACTGAAAAAAAAACAACAAACATTTTTTAACTTAAAATATTACTTTTATTGTTCGATTTTTTTTTTTTTTTAAACTTAATACTTTACCCGCCTCCCTTCCATGCATTGTACCTACAAATCGAAAAAAACAGTTGATATATTATTTTAGGGATGTTTTCTTAATTTGAAAATAGTTAAGTTTATTCTTGTACTTACTGTACAACAGCAATAGGTTTCCCTTTTAATGATGGATCTAATTGTTCTTCAACCTGACAATAGAAACAATCCATATCCACTAATACAATAATTCGTTCATATTTATTACTTATATTTATTTGTTTGGACATTATGTTGTTGTTGCACCTGTTCCTTCAATTACTATAATAATTAAAATTAATTTACTAATTTATAATTTAATTAAACCGTTTGTGTTCATGATGTATAAATTTGACAATATAGGACATTATCTTACCATTTTCTAATATGCATGTAATATCAAATGTGAACTTAATTATAATTGAAAATTACCAACAGAAAAATATAGGATCAATCATACATTTGAATATTTCAATAGAGTGGTGCAAAATTCCACAACTACCTTACAGACAACATGTTTTCTAACCATAAACACGAAATTAAACATAATCTGTTAGCCTCGATCAGACGTCATTAATGACATAGATCGTGATTAAGAGTTACCGGTGATACCGCGTAGAAGTAACTAACGATGGGCTTTGTTATCTAAAAATTAATTTCTCACCAACAATATCATCACAGTACAAATCTTAATACAACTAAATATTTATTACACATAATAATTATATATTAAGTCAAGTAGTGTTTGTTTATGTAGAGAAGACAATTAATTATCTTATGATGCATAATTCATGAGGTGATAATTGTTGACAATCGCTCGCCAATACCTTCAGTTCACATTACCTCCTACAACTAGTACTATACGCCTGTACGATCAGGTCTTCTAGAAATTTTAGTCAAATGTGTATTTTAAATAGTCCTGACAACTGGGGTCGTTTGTATTACCGATCGAATTCAATTTTCTTTGTATTGACAATCCTGTTCATCGTTTGCATATCTGCCAGCCTGTGTGTCGTTTGATACTCATAAAAACTACAATTTGTGACACGATGTTATTTGTCACCATTCAAGTTTCGCAGTCATACAATATAGTACTGGTAAACAATTTGATTTTAAAATGCGAAACATAAGTTTTTTTTGAAATTTTTGACGACTGCCACAATCTATTCAGCATACTACACATTTGCTGAACCTTTTATATGCAGAACATTTACATTGAATATCCTCTACTTCCATAGACGTACAAATCTTCATTAGTTACGACTTTAAAACATTGATGTTTAGACCGACTTGTGAACTGTATATTACATGTCCAATTCAGTTTGCAATTGCAGAAAAATGTCGTCAATATTTACCTTGATCATATAACTCAGAGCAAGATGAGCAGGAACAATTGTGGTGATAATATACATCACTTTTTTATACCCAAATATACCTAAAATAAATAACACCAAGTCTTCCACGATGCAAAACTCTATATTTTGTGAATCACAAATTTATATCATCAGTGTTCAGTGACA